>JAJJWW010000383.1:0-21475 GCA_023531295.1 Papaver armeniacum
AACAGGGGTCCTTGAGAGAGCATTGAGGCCATTCTTGAACAGACCATTTGTTGCGTCCGGAGGGAGCGTTGAAGTGGCTTCCTCTTCGGCTTGATTTACCCTACGCTTTAATGCCATGATTCTTGAGTGACCATCTTTCTCGTGTTGAAGAAGTCCTTGGTCGACGGTGAAGGAACTTCATGCTTGAGCCTCGATCCCCAAGCGTGGTTTACATGGTTTGTTCAGTAGTGGTTGTTGTCGAGCCAGATATGGAATATCTTGGACATTGTTTCATCATTGTGGGAGTCGTGCATGTAGTACTGGATTTGGAGTTGACGGACGCGCATGATGTTGTATCTCGGTGGTTTTCCTCTTGCTGCTTCAGGGAACTGCTTACAGAAGGCTAAAGGTTGTATACTTTGTTGGTGAGATATATGCCCCTACAAACATTATGAGGCTCTTCATTACTGCGAGGCTGGTTCTTTCTATCGGGGCATATGTTGTTGTAGATGAGCGTTTCGACGGCTCAGAGAGGATGACCAAAAAGCGTGGATTCTCGACATAGCATGATAGACATGTACCAACATGCGATAAAATGACTCGCCGGATCTTGTTCGATATAACGCGTGGGCGTCGTTATCTTCTTGAGACATGAGGTATCGACTCCAGTGGAAGATTGCCGAGAGCGTTGATACGTTGCCCAGACGTGCTTTAAACTAAGTAAGCGGTATGGTATAATAAAAATTTCAGAGAGGAGTTCAAAACTATCTTATCTTCGTCATGCTCGTATATCCTTATATGGTAGCCTTTCGTCCATCCATGGAGGAGCGTGCCGTGTCCGGTTGCATCTGGCAACATGTTGATGTTGGGTTGAGGAGGATCGTTTTTGGAGACTATTTTTGTTCAAGTCTCTGAGATCTATGCAGCATCGATCATCCATTTTCCTTGCTTTATAGCTGTAGGGTGGATCCGGGTATGACATGTAGATGATGGGTGACCAATTTTTTCATCTAGACCAGGCATTTCCTCGTATGTCGGTGAACACATCTTGGTACTCCTTGAGTAGTTGAACAGGAACTTCGTACGTTAGGTACGTAGACGAGGAGTCGAGCCCGATAGAAGGCAGACAGGAGATTCTTCATCCCCGATGTTAACGAGTCTCGAGCTCGTCGGAGTTTGTAGAATTGTTTCCCATCTTGTAGTTGTTGCTTGGGGCATCTAATACCTCCTCTTGTGCCATGCGTTCCTTCTGAGCATTCAATTGGGCGGAGAGGCGGGGTGCCGGTCTCTCACATTGGTACTAACGACAGCGCCGGTATATTGTCTTCCCCTTCCCGGTGCGTTTCGCCTCGAAAGTGCGTTCCCTTTTGGTTTTGAACGCGGGTTGAAGCCTCGCTGCAGTTAAAGATGGGCTCCCGTGGAAGGCGTGTCGTGGTGCTTGGCCCTGAGTGAGTAGTCGGTCTTCTTCTGGATTGGAAGCCCATTAGGTAGTGGGGTGCACGGTTTTTTATCGATCTTCTGCGAAGTATCTTTTGGCTCAACGACTCCACTCAGCATATTGGTGCGTACGGAGACAATGATGCGCGGGTCTCCGGATGACTTTTCATTTGGCATGGTCTTCGGGCACTGGTGATATGTTGAAGGAATGACCTTGTTGTCGTGAATCCATGGTCTCCCCGGTATCTTATGGTAGTCCGGCTCCTTTTCCATGACTTCAAACTTTGCTCTTATTTGAGAACAGGTCCCTGCGATAAGTCCAGTTGACATGCTCGTATGTGATGGTACGATTTCCTTGATCTGTCATCGTGTTAGGCTTTGATGCGACCTTGCACAGGAGAACCTTGGATGTCTGAAGTCTGAGAAGTAATGAAGAGCGCTCCTGTGTAGATAGGGTCGTCTTGAACTCGGAATCCTTGATGCGTGCGGTGACATGTAGGGCACGGTCGTGACTCTGCAGTTGATTGCGGCAAAACGTCTTGTGGCCCGATTCTTTGAGAGGTGTGAAAGTTCGCATAAACTTTCCACTAGAGAAACCCTTCCCCGTCCGTAGGTTCATAGTGAAACTATTGACTTGAGGAGGATCGTTGTGGAATCAAGTCCCGGTGTAGGGTTTCCATGACGGGATGCTCATATCTGATGTCCTTCTTTGATCAGGTCCATGGAGGTCCGCGCCGCTGAAGTACCTTCTCACGGTGCGTTGAATCGTTCCTTTTGCCTCCGAGTACATGTCACGGCTCTTGTGGAAATCGATCAGTTAATGTCTTAAAGAAAAGTGAGTACCTCTTTCGAGTTTGGCCATATCAGGTTCGAAGTCTTGTAAGAATCTCTCGCTCTAAATCAAGTCTGCCAATGGTAATGGGGGATGGTCCCTCCTCTGCAATCCCTCCAAACTCCTCGTCTGATGAATGAGTGGAAGTTGTTGCTCTTCGTGACTACCGAGAGGTGTTACACTTGATGAGATGCCGAGGATTTTGGCCGCTCGCTCTGGTGATGGGAGGTGTTGTAATATCACTGAGTGATGTGATCGAATTGAACGTTCCCATCCTCTGTACTCACGTGTTCCTTGATTGATCTCTCCTTCTCCAAGCATTTCTTCACTTAGTTGAAAGGTCGATGCGGATTGAGCAGGTCTTCCGGGCCGACAAGGGTCTTGAGATATAAATCTTCTAACGGGGCTCTGGTACGAGGATCCCTTTCTTTATCTGGTAGACGCAGTACTCTAGGACAAGTCCTTTCCTCTGTGGAGTGCCTCGGTTAACTTCATTGTGACCATGTTGTTCGTCTCTCTGAGTCCCCGTGCAGGATTACGCGCTCTTTTTACGCATCTCCCCGGTAAAGGTGTGTTACTCGACTAAGGATTGGCATTTCTTGCACTTGCTTGAGTAGATGCTGTAGGCCACTTCTCTTAATTGTGCTTTATATCATTCAAAAGGCGAAATGTTTCGTTACGCCTACGTGATACCTCTAACTTGATTTGCAAGACATCCTCCACTACGGCTACACTTCCCATGATATCTGAACCACTTTGTGGTTTCCGGATACATTATGAGATGGAAACCAGAAAGGTGAGAATTGATTTTGTGCAACCAGAGTGATCAACCTCACCGTGGTCGCCAATTGTTTATGGGTGAAAACTACTCCCGCATGAGAATTTGGTAATTTGGGGTGTGGATGAGGGAATGAATTTAAACCTTAAACAAATGCACTTTTGCGGTGAGTGCTGTAGATTCGAGAGATCAATGCTGTGCAAGTCCGGCCTAAACCAAGAAATGGCATTTCAGGACTTGTTTCGGTCACAAAGTGAAGGAGATGGGGTTGATCTTAGGGAGGGAAACGAAGAAGGTGTTGAGAATGTGAAGGTGTAGCCTTGCTTATGACTTGCAACAGAAAGTGAACAAACTTACGATTGGTGTAGCAGGCCTCTGATGTTTTCTTGTTGTTTTTTCTGTTTTTCTCCCCGTTGTTTTGGAAATAGGAAGGAGAACCTATTTATACAGTCATTGAGTCTTATTCACGTCTCTCGTGGGAAGTGGAGGAAGTGGAGTGATGGAGTAGTGGAGTTGTGCGTTGGTGATACGCACCGTCTTGCCCATTCTCCTGTTCATCTCTAGCCGAGTCATGACTTCCCTAACACGTTCTTGTGATGGCGCATTGCACGCCGCACGTTTGTAAACCGCCGAGACCAATACCCCGCCTTTGTGACATGATTGATAAACGGAATGTGTGGATTGTGGATCCACGAAAGATAGCATGTAATGTTGAATTGAATAACCCCGTTATTCGGGAAGTCGATACTTGCGAGAAGTATGTCGTGTGTATTTTATGAAGGTACTGCATCATGGTGTGGTAAAGTGATGGGTAATGACGCCTCCGACCAATTAACTCACCGATCGGGGTTGTATAACCAGTCGGGTGAAGTTGGACGGATGAGATGATCTTTGAGACACTATCTGCGGCCAGGTTAATGAAATTAGGGTTTTGAAGAGCGCGCAAGCATCACTCTTGACTTGGTCGAAACCAAGCATGGGAAGGATTTCGGAGAGGACCGATCGGGCGTGCATGTAGATAGCATGCCGATGTACACGTCCATGTCTCACTGTCCCATGAAGGTGCGATCTAGGCCACTCAATTTGACCGGCAAAGAGGAGTGGTTGAGATCGATTTGCAGAATAGGAATTTGATGCCGCAAAAGGCGCGCGCACCATGCTCTTTTCCGGCGCGCGTTCCAAGACGACCTAACTTGGTCGGTCTTGGCCGATTGGTTTGACGTGAAGATGGTAAGTTTGGTGTTCACGCCTATACCACGATTTCCCATTAAAACGTGAACAGAGCCACCCAAATCCAGGCGAAGTTGAGCGGTCGGGATCGGTTGTGGTTTGGGAGGCGTGGCCACGCTAGTTTGGGCGCACGTTTTGGATTAACCGGGCATGATATGCCTTGGCCGAACACATGAGGAGGTAGATGGGCCCACGGTGGTCATGCTGGTATATTTAGGATCTTTAATCTAATCTCGGGGACCCTCCCATTCGTCTTGGGAAGATGGACGCTCATGATGCTCAAAACCCTAATTTTGGGTTTCCAAGCCGTGCACCATCTCTTGTTTGGGCGACAATTTTGTCACGACCAAACATGGTTGGTTTTTGACCCGATTGGTCAAGTGTGTAGGCGGGCCCATGGTGATCGTGTTGACATGCTCTGGGCCCTTTGAATCTACATCTACACCCTCCATCTATACTGCGAAGATGGATGGTTGAGACCGCTTTGCAACACATGTAATATGCCGCAAACCCTAATTTAGGGTTTTCCGTCCATAATGCTTGGTATGAACGGTTTCTTGGAAAGCTAGGCCAATGACCGACCATGCGGGGTCGGCCGTGGGTATTCCATACCTGCTTGGGGGTGATGGAATTGATCTGGGGTCATCCAATCATGCTTATGGAGTTGGATGACTGCGATCAGATCATATCCGGGACCGATACAGTGGTCTGGATGCTCAATCGGCTAGTATAACACACCGGAGGGGATCAATCGGGCTAGTATAACACACCGAGAGTCGGCTGTACGGGTATTTCGTACATGGTTTCATCATAGTGCTTGGAGGTTCGTGTTACTCAGAAGAGTAACACTCGGTGCGTCATGCCACACCGATAATGAGTCTTGGAAATACAAGGGCGATATGAAATTCACGGGAAGAGATTGTTGCCACATGCTCCAACCTGGAGGAATTTCATGTATTCATGAGAATGGGATTGTTGCCACATGCTCCATTCTTGGTGAATTAAGTGAGGAGTATCCAACACTTATAAATGGCTTTATCTTTTACAAGATGTCGCCGCATGATTTTCCCTCCGGTTTTTACAAATTTAACCTTAAATGAAAATCCACCATCAACAGTCTTGGAGTTGGAGTTAGCGATTTTGGACGCGAGGATGTTGTATCTCGGTAGTTTTCCTCTTGCCGCCTGCCAAATAAGCCAAACCCTTATGGAAGGTCAAGGTTGTATTGCTTGTTGGTGGGATGTATGCTTCCGAACATCATGAGGCTCTTCATTACTTTTGGAAGGCTTGGTTCTTTCTTTCAGGTATATGTTATCGTAGATGAGCGCGTTCAACGGCTTCACGAAGTCCAGAGGATGACCAAAAGTGCGGATTCTCCAACATAACATGGTAGACATGCACCATCCTCGATAGAGTGATTCTAGGTTCTTTCTCGACATGACACGCGGACATTGTTATCTTCTTGAGGCTACTCCCTTGAGGTGCCTGGGCTTAGTGGATCGAAGATGTCCCATGCTAAACTCTTGTCTCTACGACATAATAGGCTAACCCTTTGTGATGATTCAAATGGCAATATTTGTTGAATCCTCGAAACGCTCTGTTGAGTGTGATCCGACGAAACTTGATCCTTTCTTCAATTTGGGGGGTGAATGAAACAAAAAGTTCACCTTGCCCATAAAGTTTTGGAGCTCCTTCAAAGTTCACGGCAGCGACATTGTGAGGATAGCTTGAGTCTTGGATTTGACTATTATATCATCCACGTAGTCTTTGATTTGTTTCATCGTGCTCATACATCCTTATCTGATTCTAGCCGTTGTAACCATCCATGAAGGAGAACATGCCGTGTCCGCTGGTGGCGTCTACTAACATGTCGATGTTAGGCAGAGAAAGTCGTCCTCGGCAAAGATTGTTCAAGTATACGAAATCCACGCAGCACCGATCGTAGTTTTCTTCTTTCTTGGGACCACATTAGCTAACCGGGTTGGATGATGAATAGGTCGATGAAGCCAGCAGCTAGCAACTTCGAGATTTCGTTCTTGATCTGTTCTTCCACTTCGTGCCCGAATTGCCTCGGAGATTGCTTGATTGGCTTGGATCCAGTACGACATGTAGGTGATGGGTGACCCGATTTTAAATCTAGACAGGCATTTCCTCGTATGTCGAGCAAACACATCTTGGTAATCCTTGAGTAGTTGGACAAGACTCACACGTTCGTCCACGGACATAGTCGAACTGATAGAGACAAGCCTAGGAGATTCTTTATTCCGTGTTGCGGTCTCGGGATCGTCGGTTGTGGAGTTGGTGCCATCTTGCAATTATGTGGAGCGTCAATACCTCATCTTGTGTTTTGTCGTTCTTGCGGCATTCAATTTGGGCGGAGGCGGGTGCCGATATCTCCCGGCTAATTGCTTGCTGGCGCCGGTATATTGTCTTCCCCTTCGATCACGGTTTTCCTCGAAAGTGTTCCTTTTGGTGTGAGCATGGGGTTGAAGCCACTTTGATAAAGATGGACGCCTCGTCGAGGAAAAAGGCGTATCGTGGTGCTTAGCCCCAGTGATGCCAGTCGATCTTCTTCCCGGATTGAAGCCTACGTGGGTAGTGGGGTGCACATGACTTTGTCGACCTTCCCTGTGAGTTTCTTTTGCTCGAACAGTTCCACTCCGCATATTGGTGCGTACGGAGACAATGATGCGGAATACGGATGACTTCCTCATTTAGAATGGTCTTCCGGCACTGGTGATATGTTGAAGGTATGACCTTATTGTCATGAAGCCACGGTCTCCCTAGTATCATATGGTAGTCCGGCTCCTTTTCTATGACTTCAAATTTCACTTTTGACCGAACGGGTCCTACTGATAAATTCAGATTGAGATACCCGTATGTCTCGGTCTGGTTTCCTTCAAGTCCGATCATTGTGGTGGGTCTGTCGTACAATCTTGCATGGGCTAACCTTGGTTGTCACGAGAGTCTTGAGAGTAATCACATTCGAAGATGCTCTGTGTCGACGAGGCCCTCCTGAACTCGAACCCTTAATGCGTGCGGTAACATGTAGGGCCGGTTGTGACCTTCCTCCGCCATCATGTCGTCTTCTCAGTAAATGTAACATTATTTACGGATGTTTCGATGACGGTTAGGACTTACGGACGTGAAGGAGTCATGCGTACGTCCGTAGCTATTTTATTAATTGCAAAGAAACGTCTCCCGTTGGTTCTTCGAGAGGTGCAGAGTTCACACAAGCTTTCCACTAGAGATGCCGCTTCCGATCCACCGGTCTCGGTTCGTAGTAAAGTCCGTTGATCCGAGGGGAACTAGTCCTGGTGTAAGAGGTCTCCTAACGCTCATCTCTGATGTCATCTTAATGAGGAGATCAAGTATGTCTTATACCGCTTTGATTAGCTCAATGTTCTTCGTGTGAATCTCCTGTACCCGTGCTAGTTCGATTAATGTTAGAAATCTCCTAATCATGCCGTCAGATACGCCGTTAGGAGCAGGGTATCTCCGTTGGAGGAACCATCAGGATTTGAGACAGTCGAGGCGTTCCTAAGACCAACCATCTCGAAATTGTTTGAATGGTATTGAAGAAATTGACTTTACAGGCGAGAGATTAACCTCCCATTTGTGGTCGCCAATTGTTTATGGGTAAAAACTATTTCGCCGGTTTTGGTAATTTGGGGTGTGTGGATGAGAAATGAGTCACAAACCTTAAACAAATGCACTTTGCACAGGGAGTGCTTGTAGATTCTAGAAATCAATCTGCGTGCAAATCCGTCCTAAACCAAGAAATGGCGGATTCCGGACTTGTTTTGGTCACAAAGTGAAAGAGATGGGGTTGATCTTAGGGAGGGAAAGCGAAGAAGGTGTTGATATTGTGAAGGTGTTGGCTGTGTATGACTTGTATCATAAAGCGGGCGAACCGCTTGCGGTATGTAAGCTATCGGGTTCGGTGTTTGAATATGATCAGATCAACACTTACCTTTGTTGTATTGACTTGCCTTTTTTTGGAAATAGGGAGGAGAACCTATTTATACAAGTCATTTGAGCCTTATTCACGTCTCTCGTGGGAAGTGGAGGAAGTGGAGTGATGGAGTAGTGGAGTTGTATGTTAGTGTTACACGACCGGTCTTGCCCACTTCTCTGTCATCTCTAACCGTCCATGACTTCCCGACACGTTCTTGTGACGGCGCGTTTGCACGCCGCACGACGCTGTAAACCGCGAGACCAATACCCAAAGTATGTATCCCCCAGTTTGTGACATGATTGATGTCTCAAGTGTGTGGATCGTGGGACCCACGGAAGCATGTAATGCTAGATTAAATAACTAAGTTATTTAGGAAGTCGATCTTTGTGAAGTATCGTGTGTATTCTATGAAGGTACTTTGCATCATGGTGTGGTAGAGTGACGGGTGGTGATCACCATGATGCCTCACCGACCAATTAAACCCGACCGAGGTTGTATAACCAAGCCGGTGAAGTTGGACGGGACGAGATGATCTTTGAGACACTCATCCGCGATCGTTGGTGGAATTAGGGTTTTGAAGAGGTGTGCAAGCATCACTCTTCACTTGGTCGAATCCAAGCTTGGGATACAATTTTGCATGGGGCCGATCGTGCATGTGTGTAGACGACATGACGGTGTAGGAGCCCATACCTCATTTTTCGTGAAAGTGTGATGTGGGCCACTCAATTTGTCCTAGCAAAGTTGAGTGGTCGAGATCAATTTGCAACGAAATGCAGTCCGCAAAAGCCGCGCATCATGCCAACTTCGGGCGCGTTTCAAGACGACCAAGCTTGGTCGGTCTTGGCCGATTATTCGGGTATACATACGGCGAAATGGTGTACAAGTCCATACCTTAATATCCCATAGAAACGTGATCTAAGCCACTCAATTTGTCCGGAAAAGTTGAGTGGTCGAGATTAGTTTGCAATCGGGAGGTGTGACCATGCCTAGTTCGGGCGTGCGAATCGAGACGACCAGGCATGATATGCCTTAGCCGATCGGGTGTGGAGATAGATGGGCCCACGGTGGTCATGTTGATACGCATCGGACCTTTAGTCTAATCTGGACCCTTCATTCGTGCGGAGAAAATGGACGCTCGTGATGTTCAAACCCTAATTAGGTTTCACCGCCGTGCAAGGCCATGCCTTGTTTTGGCGCACGAACTGGAACGACCAACTATAGTTGGTCCTGACCAATCGGTCATGTATGTAGGTGGGCCCACGGTGTTTGTGTTGACATGCTTTGGGCCCTTTGAATATACATCTATACCCTCCATCTATGCCTGCGAAGATGGATGGTTGAGACTGTTTTGTGATCGCTGTCGTAAGCGACACAAATATAATTACACTTTCTTACTACTCAAAATATAAATATAGCAAGGGCAAGAAAGGATCGATCCCTGAGAGAGGTCTAGGTTGTCAAATTGTTATAGTTTCCTATATAAAACACTAGGAAGAATTTCTCAAGTTTGTGTAAATAAAAATAAACAAAAGCAAATAAAGTACGCAAATAAAGGATGTGAAAATATTGGATAAAGGTTTCATCTTCAATTGCAAACAAGTTTATGAATGTATGAATAGAATTCATATTTAATCTCGCTATCATCAAAAGCCATAGAATACCTTATTGCAAGAATACTCCGTAATGTCCAAAGTTATCAACACACACATTAGGGGTTTGCGTATGTGAAATCTACCTAAAGAATAACCTAACGCCTTGCGCTAATCAAGTTCAATTCCTAGGAGCATTAAGTTTTCAGAAATAGGCTAATCAATGCAATTGTAATACATTGCGCAAACAATTCGAACAAAGGTCAATTTCTACATATGACTACAAGGATGTATCACTACAACCTAGAATCATATCATGCTACTTGTATTCAAAGGTTATCGCTCGATGAAAACCCTAAAATAGCTATAGATATGGATGTGAGTTCAATCAATTCTAGACTCGACTAAACAAACATTCAATCATATTGCAATCCATCAATCATGCAATTATTGTAACCCGTAGAAATCAAACGATAATATTGAGAGAAAACTAATTCATAAAAATCATAACTTGGTTTGCAAAATCCAACTACATCTTCAACCAATAATAAAAACTTAGTTACTCATGGCATAGGAGTTCATAGCAAGAAGAAGGAGAAAACCTATCATGTTTCTAAACCCTAGAACCAAAAGTAGAGGTCTCCTAATGGAGATATATCTAGGTTTTAGAGAAAAGTTCTATTTATATGCTTTTCTCCCCATAAGGATACTTTCCCAAAATTAGGTTAATTCTTCTCCAAACCCGTCTCCAAGTTGGTCCACCAAGCCCAGGAGTGAAAAATATGTCTCGGAATTTTGGGTCCAAAAGCGTCGCCGCTGAATTGCGACGTGATCGCCGGAATCCGCCACCGCTACGAATCCGATCCGGAAAATTTTCTCCGATCACTTGAAGTCTTTGGAATACGTCACTGTGCAAGTGCACACTAATTTTAAGCTCATCTCCCCTTCTCGCATTCCAAACATTCACAAAAATCATCCAAACCATTCTTTATCTCTTGCGAAAACGCGCCCATAAGCGTGATGCGTAGCTCATATGTCCTATAGTCGATTCTTGCATCCGACTCATAACCCCTCGCGATTCAGCGAAATATTGCGATAGACACTCTAAGCTCGAAATCCGGCTAGGAACTATGCTCACCGGCGCGCCATTTTCACTCCGTTTCCGCACAATTTCTGCGAATGCAGCTGCACCAACATCTCATGACTGAGCTGCTCAGCTATTCCACTGTAGCCAATTGCATCACCATCTATCCATAGCCCATATACTACCCGACATTTGCTGCCATTCCGGCTTCATGTACCTTCTCAACTCGGTTCCGAGTCCCCGTAATCTCGCCTCGCGAACACACTCACCGGCAAGTTCAATTCAATCGCAATCATAAACACAAAGACCGCCATTACGCAATGAACTGCATCACTCCAACCTATCTTGTTTTATCGGCTAACCACATTCCAACTCCATTTGCCGAAAACCGCGCAATCACCTCAACTCCAACTCAGTAGCAGCTAAAGCTCAAGCCTCCAAAATCATCAGCATAACTCCCTCTCTGCCTAAAAGTAACTCATACCAGCCAGCATCATTCCCTTGAGCGACACCTCGCAACATCGTTCACAGCTTCACCCACGACGCGAGCAATTCCTCCGCCATCTCTTCCATTAGCTAAGACAACCATTGTCGTCACGGTCCCAAGCCAACACCGATTTATAACCAACTCCATCAGCTCCGGCCGCTTGACTCAATGAGTTCTTATCCTTTCTTGTTCACCATCTCTCGGTTCCATGCACGCACAAGCAATACTTTGTCTTCCCAGCTCAACCCGCAATAACTCACGGCAGCAACAAATGCGACACCTTCATACTACCGCAACACAACACCGATTTTCCTAATTGTTTCTTTGTGAACCTGACCAATACGACCCTAATACACTCGAAACATTTCCAGACCGGCTCTTGCTTTACATCTCCCAATTGCGTCAACAACTCGAGTCTCCCACCAATCTGCCATGAACCATGGCTACAACGACCCCTTGGCTGTCTTGGCTGCACCAAAATGGACCCACATTCATACTGGACTCACAGCTCTATCTTCATGGCAGCAACCTTCACCGGTATCGTCTACATTCCCGTCACTGCCATTGCATTCAGCTCAATACACATCACACAGCACCACCATTACCTCGGGAATTGCCACCACCAAAACCACTCTTCACCAGCATCACTTCTCTGCTAACACAGATTAGCTCCAGCCACCCCAGGCCAGCACCACCTGTGATCTCAGAACCATGACCACCACTTGAATCGCAGCTTCTTTCTTTCAGCTCCTGGCACTTGAGCTCACAAACATCCATGGAAACAACATCTTTGAGTTGCGCACTGCCCTGTTCTATTGCCAGCTTCACCAGCCCAAGCCAAAGACACAACATCTATCGTTGGCTGTCCGCTTCCCTCATATTCTGACATGTTCTCGTAGAAGCCATCTCATTGTTGCTCTAGTTGCTCGTAACACGAGGCTTGACCTCCATCCTTCTGTTCTTTGCCACCAGATCCCGATAAAGAAGATCACATCAACCTCAATACCAACATCAACACTTCCCGGCAGCTTTAATACCGCACAAACCGACTTTAGTTCAAGGCTATCATATGACTTGACCAAATTGCATCAACTCCACCACCACGGTTCAACAAACTACTTGGCTCCAAATTAAACAAAGAAGAATAACTCCAATCCACCTAGACTCGTGTCAAATTCAAACCCAGGTCTTGCCATTCATCTCTCGGGCTCCGGTCAGGCTCTTCATCTCGACTTGCGCCTTCATCGTTTGTACTCCGCAATGCCCTTTCTCCAACTCACTCGCACACCTAATGCCACCTGAATCAAGTACAGGAATCGCCATTCAACTCCGGTGGTGAGTCGGCATTTTCAAACACCTTGTCTGCGTTTTGCTAATGATGGAGATACAACACCGAAGTTGATTTCCAAGCCTTTCTAAACCTCCTTCCTCTTCCTCCTCCCCTCGTTTGAGAATGCGCTTTCCCCGTGCTCCTTCTTCCTTTCTTCTTTCTCGGTTCAGATAGGGCTCGTGACCCATGGTAAACAACCACCAAATCTAAGTATCTCACGATGAACAAACCACCATCTCGATCTCCCGAACAAGAAGGAGAAATGTGTCTCTCCGGCTCAAACTGATGAACACTCAAGACCTAATTACCATCTCCTTCCCCCTGTATCGGCCTCGACATTTGCACAATCTTGGACACACAAACTCATGACTAGGCGGCGTAATAATTGGCGAGCTAGTTGGGCCAGAAGAATTTGGTTTCTCCAATGTATAAACTCATCGACCTGGTTCTATAGTTATAAAGGAGGAGGTGCCCCTTAACAATATGCGCTTGTCCTTAGTGTATCACTCATTTGCTACCCCTTATCTCAGCTAGGCTCTTTAACACTTCCATAACCAAAATCTGGCTACCCTTAACATGTGGCTGGGCTCCTAATAGTATTAGCCATGAAATGACCCGTTTACCATTCCGAGTTCTTCTTTTGCCCATAACTTCTTACGAGCTCTGAATGACTCCGTTCTTTCGCCATTGTCTTCATCTTCTCGTCCTCTACACAATGAAAAGTAGAAATCTTGTATTTGAACGAGTTTCACTGGTCTTTGGCCATTCTCCACTTGTGACTTCACTTTTGTAGCCATTTCCACTTCTTTGCTCCAAATGACTCCAAAACACCCGATAACTCAAAACCAATATAAGATACATAATTTACAAGAAAACTAGCAAAGAAAACATAAATACTAGATATTAAATTAGGTGTTTTTTAGACACCTATCAGATTCCCCCCACACCTAGACTTTGCTAGTCCTCGAGCAAATCAAACAAAACAATTTAAAAACGATACATACAACTCCGTGACGTCGAGGCTACAGTTAATTTTAGCATAAATAACAAGCCTTTAAACCCCTAGGTGTCCCTAGTGGACGAGTTATAGTCTCGTGAAGGTTTACTAGAGATATACCTACAAAACCTATATTTCCAACTCCGTCTATTCGTGACAAATCAATGAATGAATCCAAAATGACTACAGGAGGAGGTACCTTGCACAAATTCAATTCAATTATTAGTAAATAAACTCTAATTAGATAGTCGAACAAGCCACAATACTCGGAAACTAACAAACCACAATCACAATGAAAAGATTAAGAAGATGGATATAGATGTAGATGTTGGCGAATATTCACAAGTGTTCGATGTTTCCCATATCTCGTCGGGCGAAGGTCACTGCTAAGATGAACCTAATCCTATTGGATTGAGCTACTTGTACTGAATGCTACATCAAATCAATTGGCATATACAAGGGAACCAAGAGTGACTTTATTCAACACAATAATAATTTATTTTTTTTTTTTTATATGATTGGATCAAACTGGATCCAATTTCTTTTTTTTTTTTTTAGACGGCATGATTAGATCTTTTGGATCCAAGCGCATGCTTCTTGTCGCAAGTACATGATAGTTGCCTTGGATCCTGCATTCCACGCTTGTTTAGGCGACGGAGACAGGGACTACGTTTCACACATACTGCTATTCCCAAGTGTCTTTTTATTCCGTTTTGGTCTAATTGGTCGGTCCTTTTTCTTTTCTTTTTTTTCAAATTTTTTTTTTTTTTTTTTTTTCAAAATATTTTTTTTTTTTTTTTTAGTAACTCAATCACTCTATTTCATCCTAGCAGTAATAACACGTCGATGTTTAGTGACCCACCAAAGCACTTAGAGAACAATAGATAAATATGGAAAAATAAAATAGAATGCGATATGGTGATATTCCGAGATATGGTAACAACTATCATGTTAATTCGTGATTTCCGAGCTATGTTCGTCCCTTTTAGTTAATTGGTTCCTCAACTCCCGCATTCAAAATGGTTCCATCCACTAATGGTGTCATCCTAAAGGCACAAGTTCTAGATTTCGGAGTTCAAAAAGCACAAATTTTTCTTGATTTTTCTATTTTCTGATTTTTTTTTTTATTCATAAAACAAACTAAAACATATAAATGCTCCCCCACACTTAAACTTTACATTGTCCTCAATGTAAAATTAAATCTTCCAAAGAAAGTCCAAGGTGGGAAATTCCGCAAATGATATGCAAAAACAAAGAAAATAAAGATAAAAGCAAATGCATAAAAATAAAAAGATAAGGATAAAGATACAAAACGTGGGTTGCCTCCCACTTAGCGCTTGTTTTATAGTCGTCACCACTATATCCCTTGCAAGATTCATTCCCATATATCAACAACTGAAAAGTTGGGGATCCTTCCATAGAACCTGTTTTTCAAACACTAGCTTCACACAAATATTAGTACAATAAAACAAAGTGAAGCTATGAACCAATAAAAGCTTCCCCACACTTATTCTTGTCCACATGGAAGTGCATAAAGAATATAAACATCGGTACTTCCACGGTTTCATGGTCCAAACCTGCATAGTATGAGAATCAAGTATCTCTAATGGCGGAAAACGAGAAACAAAGTCATTCAACAATGTTTTCTAAGCACATACATTCAAACCAATAAGAGGTAAAGGAGAAGAAATAATAGGCAAAGGGTTAGATAAACCTTTCACAATCTCTTGTATCATGAAATCCTCTTCATCCTTGAAAACTCAAGTGAATTATTCACCTCTTTGTATATCATGGTCCTCTATCAAACCTTGCAACCATTCTTCGTCCGTTTCTGCCTTAACCAAAGTTTCAACATAAACGTCATCATTACAATCATGCACAAGTTCAATTGGGTCTTCCACAATATTGGTCATAACGGTCTCATTCTCAACATACTCCTCTTCATTATAAGGCACATACTCTTTTGCGGATCCAAATTTTATTAAAAGAAACTTTTTTAGAACACTCGAAAATGCATCATCCTCAAGCTCCACCCTTTGAATAGGCTCTTGATCATTATTAAGATCAATGCTTGAGTAATCTACACAAGTGTCATCATATTCCTCTTCATCTTCATCTTGATCCCAAAAAGACTCCATTGTACACTCCTCGGGGATGTCACCATGATTTGGTTCAAACGATGTATTTTCATAATAATCATCATCACTATCATAGTCATCATAACATTGTTCCTCGCTGAATTTAGTGTTGCTAATCTCTAACTCATCCTTTTGAATAGATGAATGATCATTATTACGATCAAGAGTTGAGTTAACTACACAAATATCAACAAAAGTCCAAGGTTCGCCTTTTTCAACATAACTATTCATTTTCCTCCTTGTATTCTTCAATGCCTTGTCTTAAAGTGAAACACCTTTTTGAAGCTCTTGGAGTGTTCCATCCAAATTCTGAATATAGTGTTCCATTTGTTTGTAAAGCTCATTACAAAGAAAAAAAGTAGAATTACTTACTTCGGTATTGTTAGGCCAATTATATTCCCTTTGAATGGGTGGATGATCATAACTACGATCGAAATTGGTCCAAACATACTATGAGCACATTCGGTCGATGAAATTGGTTCCACGCCGGGTTGTCCACAAATTGACTCCATGCTGTCCATAAATTATTGCATTTCATCTACCAAATTAGAGGAAATATTATAAAGGAAAACAACTATTCTCCCCTCCTTGTGGTTGCTCACTTACATAACCACCATAAGAAGGTTGGTATGTATGAGAATAACTCATAGGGTACGTGGAGTATTGATCATAGCCAAAGTTGGTTTTGATTATACTCCCCATAAGGGTGATAGTTTTCATGTTGTTGAGGTTGAAAGCCGTATTGATTGCTCCAATATGCTCCGTCCATAATAGGTACCTGAAATACGATTCTCAAACCAAGGTTAAAACAGGAAAATAAGAAAAACAAAAATAAGACTAAAAACAAAAACAAAACAAAAATAAGAAACCAAACAAGTGACAACCGTTGCCTCCCAAGAATCGGGCGCCAAAATTTGATCATTTGTCGTAAGTTTTTACACAAATATAATTACACTTTCTTACTACTCAAAATATAAATATAGCAAGGGCAAGAAAGGATCGATCCCATAGAGAGGTCTAGGTTGTCAAATTGTTATAGTTTCTATATAAAACACTAGGAAGAATTTAAGTTGTGTAAATAAAAAATAAACAAAAAAGCAAATAAAGTACGCAAATCAAGGATGTGAAAATATTGGATAAAGGTTTCATCTTCAATTGCAAACAAGTTTATGAATGTATGAATAGAATTCGTATTTAATCTCGCTATCATCAAAGCCATAGAATACCTTATTGCAAGAATACCTCCATAATTTCCAAAGTTATCAACACACACATTAGGGGCTGAAGTATGTGAAATCTACCTAAAAAAAAGAATAACCTAACGCCTTGCGCTAATCAAGTTCAATTCCTAGGAGCATTAAGTTTTAAATAGGCTAATCAATGCAATTGTAATACATTGCGCAAAACAATTCGAACAAAGGTCAATTTCTACATATGACTACAAGGATGTATCACTACAACCTAGAATCATATCATGCTACTTGTATTCAAGGTTATCGCTCGAAGAAAACCTAAAATAGCTATAGATATGGATGTGAGTTCAGTCAATTCTAGACTAAACTAAACAAACATTCAATCATATTGCAATCCATCAATCATGCAATTATTGTAACCCGTAGAAATCAAGCGATAATATTGAGAGAAAACTAATTCATAAAAATCATAACTTAGTTTTGCAAAATTAACTACATCTTCAACCAATAATAAAAACTTAGTTACTCATGGCATAGGAGTTCATAGCAAGAAGAAGGAGAAAACCTATCATGTTTCTAAACCCTAGAACCAAAAGTAGAGGTCTCCCTAATGGAGATATATCTAGGTTTTAGAGAAAAAGTTCTATTTATATGCTTTTCTCCCCATAAGGATACTTTCCCAAAATTAGGTTAATTCTTCTCCAAACCCGTCTCCAAGTTGGTCCACCAAGCCCAGGAGTGAAAAATATGTCTCTGGAATTTTGGGTCCAAAAGCGCGCGGAATTCGCGGCGTCATCGCCGGAATCACGGCCCGCCGTATGGAATCCGATCGCCGGAAAATTTTCTCCGATCACTAAGTCTTGGAATCGTCGCCGAGGCAAGTGCACACTCCCGAGCTCATCTCCCCTTCTCGCATTCCAAACATTCACAAAATCATCCAAACCAATTCTTTATCTCTTGCGGCGCCCATAAGCGTGATGCGAGCTCATATGTCCAAGTCGATTCTTGCATCCGACTCATAACCCCCTCGCGATTCATGAAATATTGCGATAGACACTCTAAGCTCCAAATCAAACTCTAGGAACTATGCTCCAGCCGTAGCGCGCCATTTTCACTCGTTTAGCACAATTTCGCGAATGCATTGCACAACATCTCATGACCGATTTTGCTCGGCTATTCCATGCAGCCAATTGCATCACCATCTATCCATAGCCCGTATACCCTCCGACCTGCGCTTGCCCATTCCGACTTCATGTACCTTCTCAACTCGGTTCGAGTCCCCTCGTAATCTCGCTGCGAACACACTCACTGGCAAGTTCAATTCAATCGCAATCATAAACACAGCACCTGCCATTCTGCAATGAACTCTGCATCAGCTCCAACCTATCTTGTTTTATCAGCTAACCACATTCCAACTCCATTTGCTGCAGAAGCTGCATGATCACCTCAACTCCAACTCGTGCGGCTAAAGCTCAAGCCTCCAAAATCATCAAGATAAGCTCCCTCTGCGCTAAAAGTAACTCATACCAGCCCAGCCATCATTCCCTTGGCGACACCTGCAACATCAGTTCACAGCTTCACCCACGCCCGTAGCAATTTCTCCTACATCTCTTCCAATTACCAGCCAACCATTGCTGCGTCACGATCCCAGCCAACACCGATTTATAACCAACTCCATGACTCAAAGCCGCTGACTCAATGAGTTCTTATCCTTTCTTGTTCACCATCTCTCGGTTCCATGCTGCACAAGCAATACTTTGTCTTCCCAGCTCGACTGCAATAACTCATAACAGCGGCAGCTGCGACACCTTCATACTACCTGCAACACAACTTTTGTTTTCCTAATTGTTTCTTTGGCGTGAGGAACACACTATCAATACGACCCCTAATACACGAAACATTTCCCAGACCGCTCTTGCTTTCCATCTCCCAATTCGGGTCAACAACTTCGCAGTCTCCCACTAATCTTGCCATGAACCATGGCTTCTGGCGATCCCTTTGGTATGTCTTGGCTGCACTAAAGACCCACATTCATACAGACTCACGGCTCTATCTTCATGGCGGCAACCTTCACCGCGGACCATCTACATTCCGTCTTGCCATTGCATTATTTCAATACACATCACACTGACACTACCATTACCTAAGAATTGCCACCCAAAACCACTCTTCAGCCAAAGATCGCCTGCTGCTAACACAGTTAGCTCCATTACCACCCAGCCGGCACCACTCGTGATCTCGGAGCCATGACCACCACTTGAATCGCGACTTCTTTCTTTCGACTCGGCACTTGAGCTCACAAACATCCCATGGGAAACAACATCTTGAAAGTTGCGACTGCCCTGTTCTATTGCCCGGCTTCACCAGCCTTGCCACATCACAAGCACCAGCATTGGCTGCGCCTCCGCTACAGCATGTTACGTAGCTTCATGTTGTTGCTCTAGTTGCTCGTGTAACACGAGCTTGACCTCCATCATTTCTTACGACCCAGATCCCGACAAAGAACATCACATCAACACTCAATACCAACATCAACACTTCCTGCCGGTTTAATACTGCACAAACTGACTTTAGTTCAAGGCTATCATATGACTTCGACCAAATTGCATCAACTCCGGCCACCACAGTTCAACGGCTACTTGGCTCCAAATTAAATAAGAAAGACAACTCCAATCCACCTAGACTCGTGTCAAATTCAAACCCGGTGCTCTTGCCGTTTCATCTGCGGCTCCAGTCGAGGCTCTTCATCTCGACTTGCGGCTTCATCGTTGTTTGCAATGCCCTTTCTCCAACTCACTCGCACACTGCAGAATGCCACCGACAGGCTACTGGAGCGCCATTCAACTCCAGCTGGTGAGTCTGGCATTTTCTCAAACACCTTGTCTGCGTTTTGCTAATGATGGAGATACAACACTGAAGTTGATTTCCAAGCCTTTCTAAACCTCCTTCCCTCTTCCTCCTCCCTGCGTCTTGACTGTAATAGCAGCTTCCTGTGCTCCTTCTTCCTTTCTTCTTCTCGGCTTCAGATAGGGCTCGTGACCCATGGTAAACAACCACCAAATCTAAGTATCTGGTGATGAACAAACCACCCATCTCGATCTCGAGTCAAACGGGGGAGAAATGCGGTCTCTCTGGCTCAAAGTGAGAACACTCGAGACCTATTACCATCTCCTTCCCTGTGTATCGGCCTCGATACTTGCACAATCTTGGACACACAAACTCATGACTAGCCGGCGACAATAATTGGCGGAGCTAGTTCGGCGTAAAATTTGGTTTCTCCAATGTATAAACTCATCGACCCTAGTTCTATAGTTATAAAGGAGGAGGTGCCCCTTAACAATATATGGTCATCCTTAGTGTATCGCTCAATTTGGTTACCTTATCCTCAGCTAGGCTCTCAATAACACTTCTTCCCTATAACCAAAATCTAGCTTCCCCTTAACATGTGGCTGGGCTCCCAATAGTATTAGTAGATGAAATGGCCGTTTACCATTAGGGTTCTTCTTTTGCCCTGCTTCTTCATCGAGGCTCGAATGACTCCGTTCTTTCGCCATTGTCTTCATCTTCTCGTCCTCTACACAATGAAAAGTAGAAATCTTGTATTTGAACGAGTTTCTTGGGTCTTTGGCCCTTCTCCACTTGTGACTTCACTTTTGTAGCCATTTCCACTTCTTTTTGCTCAAATGACTCCAAAACACACATAACTCAAACCAATATAAGATACATAATTTCTGAAAACTTTCATGAAAAGCATAAATACTAGATATTAAATTAGGTGTTTTTAGACACCTATCATTTTGCGACACATGTAATGTCTTATGAGCCTAATTAGGGTTTTTAGTCCATCTTTGCTTTGTTTTGGAAGGTTTGGTATGCCACCCTTTTGGGGAGGTAGGCCATGCGGGGCCGCGTTGGGTCGGTAGTGATTTTAATGCTGATTAGGGTCATGGATTCAATCTGCCATCGATCATGTTGGTGAAGTTGGATGGTGAAGTGATGTTTGAGTGATATGGACCAGGTCCGGGTTCAAGCATTGCTCAATCGGGCTAGTATGTCACCCAGAGGCACGTATGCTCAATCGGGCTAGTATAACACAGAGTTGTATGCTCAATCGGGCTAGTATAACCATAGAGTTGTAGCCTATACGGGTATTTTGTATGCCATTATTAATGCTTGGAGGTTCGTGTTGCTCTGTAAGAACAGCACTCGATTAAATAAATCTCATATGTAGGTAATGAGTACATGAAATACTGGCTGGTTATGCATTAATTAATAATGATGTAAATTCACGGGGTATATGGGATTGTTTCATGCTCCAAGCTGGATGAATTTCATGTATTTAATTCACAAAATCATTTGGGATTGTTGCCATAATGCTCCATTCTGAGTGAATTAGTAAAGTGAAGAAGTATTCATCACTTTATACACAACTGAACGAAGTAC
>JAJJWW010000384.1:0-47454 GCA_023531295.1 Papaver armeniacum
ATTTATCGATTTGATTATGTATCATGTTAATTTTGAAGTCAGAACCCTCCCAGAGCTTCTTGGTTCATAGTTTCTATGTCGTTATACAATATTTGAAGTTCGAATCGACTCTGAGCTTCATATTTATCGATTTCGATGATATATCATGCTAAGTTTGAATTCATAACCCTCCTAGAGTTTCTTGGGTCATAGTTTTTATGCCGTTATACCGTATTTGAAGTTCAAATCGACTCTGAGCTTCGTATTAATCGATTTCGATGATATATCATGCTATATTTGAAGTGTGAACTGAAGATACTTCATGACCTTTATGACTAGTCGAAATTACTTCATGACCTATGTTACTAGTTGAAATTCAAACCGGAACCAAAAAGAAAAAGTACAAAAACACAAAGAGAAAGCACAAAGAAAACAAAAAGAAAACACAAAGAGCTTCATATTTATCGATTTCAATGGTGTATCCTGCTAACCCGAGTCTTGCAGTGTGAGCTGAAGCTACTTCATGACCTGTAGGACAAGTCGAAATTACTTCATGACCTATGTGACTAGTCGAAATTCAAGCCGAAGCACAAAGATAAAGCACAAAAGCACAAAGAAAACACAAAGAAAACACACTTGCCTTGATCCGTATGACAATCCCTAGTCAAATCTCTACCGTCCAAAGATATCCCTAATCCGTATGACATTCCCTCACTAAATCTCTGCCGTTCAATTGTTTTTATATAAAACACAAAAAGAAATTTTCTTCACTTAACTTCCCTTTCCTCTTCTAATCTCTCAAAGCTTCCGCCTCAGAAGAAAACCCTAGTTCAAAAAATTTTCTCTGCTTTTTCTTCTCCCGCTTACGGATCGGCCATGGCTTCAACTCGAAATCATTATCAGCTGATTTCTAGAATCTTAAATTCCAAAATATGAAGCAGTATGCAAACCATTTTTATACCAAACTCAGGTTGTCAGAGAAATTGAATCCAGAGAAGGAAATTGAATCGAGAGAAGGAAAGATGATGGTTGTGCTATATATGGTTCGATTTGTCATGGGTTTGTGCTGAATTTCAGTTGCAAGCAAATTAGAAGAGATTTGAGCAGATGGGTTCAATTAGAAGAAAGAAGAATTAGGGATTGAATTTAGGTTTTGAATCAGACACTGAGAAGAACATGGAAGAAACCAGATTCGATGAAGTTAGCCATTTGAGGTGCAACTAATTAATGGGTTTTGTAGTTGGTGGTCTTAGGCTGCGGATAAAAACGGTTGCAATTGTGGGAAGAGTTGGTGATTCGAGGTGGAAGAAGAGGTCGTAGTTGTTGAAGATAATTGGTACTGCAAATTTCAGATCAGAGAGTTAGGGTTTTGAAGCCGAGAATCAGTTTGTTGAAATGATCGCTGGTTGATGTTGGCGTGATTTAAGATGATGGTGGTCGTTAATGGTAGAAATTGAATTAGGATTTGCGATGAATCTCTGAGGAGGATTTTAAGACAATTAAAGTAACTGAGGTGATGGAGAAGAATGGGAGAGGATGACCAGAATGAGTAAGAAACTAAAGGTAAACCTCTTTCAACTCTTTTCTACACATTTATTTTTTATTTTTGAGTAATTTTTTTTAAGCTAAAATCAATTGTTGATTTGATGGGTGCATTTGTAATGATATGGAAACGATGGTGTCTCGTATTGAAGACTGTTAGATTTCGTAAAAGCTAAAGAATGGAAGAAGATGGTTAGATGGATGTATGTGAGAAGATGCAGGATATTTGGTTAGGTCATAATATGAGTTCCGTTGTTCAATTCTTCTGTTAATGGAGACAATAAGGGAATTTGTGCTACTGTTGGTGGAGATTCGGATGAAGAAGGACATGAAGGATGGGTATTTTCTGGTGAGCTGAGAGTATGAAGAGTATGGTGATAATTTGGGTTTGTGTTTGATGCCGAAATTACAAGACAGAAGATGGAGTTTCCTATGGATATACACAAGGGTTGAAAGATATTTCAAGATTAGAAGATTAAAGACATGGATTTGAAGTTCTTACAAGGATCGATTTGGTAATAAACTCGTGACCCTTCTGCATTTTTTCTTGTGTTTAGATTGGATTATCAAAGGAGTTGTAAAGATGGTGTTTGTAGTCTTCAATTTGAGAAGATTTAGATCATTGATTGTTCAACTTTCAGTTAGATGGATTTTTAAGTTTTGCGTTTGCCTTTATGTGTATTGTTATCTTGAAATTTACTCCTTTACATTGATGATTTTGGATTCACAACTAGTGATGGAAAAATGAAACTCAAAGGCAAGGCTTCCATCCAATATGTTATCTAATATCGATTGGGGAAATTTCCAAAATCTTGGCCTCATCCTTGTTCAAGATTGCTCCTTCTTGAAAGTGAGATTGCGATCCTAAAAGTCTTGAAATTGAACTGATACCAAAGAAAGAAACTGGATTCGTGTTAAAGTTTAGCTTTGAGTTTTCTATATGAGCTTGTGATTGATAGTAGTTAGAATGTTCTCTCTTTGCTTTCCTTATTGTTTGGTTTATTGGACACTAATTGTGGCTAATGTATTCTCTTTCTTGATTACTCCTTCTAAATGAATGGCCATGGCAAGAAGACTTCATCATATTGTTCTCTTCTTATGTGTATGCGCTTTCTTCTCATATTCTCTTTACTAGATTCGTGAGTGGGTTATCATGTTTATACCGACACATTGAAACTATTCCATCTATGCAGTATGTAAATTCAAGCAACAATGTTTAATGAAATGCAAACAAGTTCTACAATAAGCTTGAATTGGGAAATTTTTATTACATATCAAAAGGAACTCATAAAGTTATTAACAAGTAGTTCAAAACTTTCCAAAATGATTCGGTGATGACCTGGAACGGGATGGAGCAGTAGGGTATAACACCAATTACACCTTGCATTAACCTTTCCTATTGCTTTTTGTTTTCTAATTTTTGTAATATGATTTACTATCGTTATGTTTTCTTATTTTGAATTTCCGGATGTTATTAGGTTCTTCAAAGTGTTTCCTAATATGAGCATCTTAAAGCTAAAAGCTAATAACGAGACTATCCCAAAGCACATGTCATAACAATTGCCGATGACTAGTAAGTATTTATAAATTGTATCACACTTATTACTTATGTAAATGTCAATGTGTGGCCTGAAATCTAATAATTTCATATTTGAATTGCGTTAAACAAAAATTGTAGTTTTTTATGGGAACGATCTTGTCACCACCATGGGGCAAGAGTTGTCGGATGGTACCGCATCAATCCAATTGCTCGGAGCTCGAATCAAATCTCTAAAGGTCGAGACTTCTTAGGTAACATTCTATACTCTCTCTTTGTTGGTGTATACATATGTTGTAAAGGACAATAGTGATAACTTAGTTTGATCCTTTTTCATGGTATTTTCTGGTCTGTCTGTCATCTATGGGCAAGAGACCATGGCCGAAGTTCTATGTATTTTTTTTTCCTTCTATTTAAAAATATGCATAATGTTCAGAAGCATGACACAGACATCCGGTGGTGGATGTGGAACATGTCACTTATTCCTTTTTCTCGAATGTTATTCCTCTACTATAGCTGGTGTGGATGTCGAACACGTCTCGTTTAGTTTTTTCGAGGCTTCTTGAGAATTATTCTCAATTCCCGTGAATTGTCATGTAGTTCATTTGGATGTAACTTGTCTTGTAGCTCTGTAGTTCATTTAGACATAAATGTATTAGCTCTAGCTGATCATTCTCTCTCGTACTTTTTCTTTATATTGTCTTTCCTTTGAACATAACAATTGATTTGTTTTGTTTGCTCAAGTTGAACGATCTGCTCTTTTGACTTTCAAGGGCAAATGAAGGAAATTTGTATGTGAACGGGTAATTTCCATGAATGTTTCATTGATGTTAACATCTTGGAGATCTAATGCCCTGAAATCTCTTCTTTGTTTATTTGTCATTGTTTGGTTCTACTTTTGTTTGTTTCATTTTTGTTTAGAGTTAGAGAAAGGAGAGTATGAGGTGATGATTAGGTAATGTCCCTATTGGTTTGATTGTCGAAACGGTGACATAAATGTATTACCTCTATCCGATCATTCTCCAAATCCTACTAAAGAGCGCCTCGTTTTTATTTTTTTGTTCAGGCCAATTATATTTTCTTTGTTTCCCCGAAATTCCGTTAATCTTCTAACTTAAAGTTCATTTGTTGTTTGTTTTGTGGAGTAGGTGTTATTGGTATCAAGGTCAAGAACATGATGATTGGAATCCTAAAGGAAAGAATGGTCCAATGACTCCATTGCCTGATGTTGTTACTTCATCCACCAACGTAAGGTGAAGAAGACTTCACATGCCTTTCAATGATGGCTCATCAAATAAATGGCAAGCCTCCACAAATGATAGTAGCTTGAATGGGATGCTATTTTAGATTCATTATGATCTCGGCATACATCGTGGGTGTGTGGGGGAACTGCCATGTGGATGATGCTTATGTCTACATGCCAACTTCAGAGTTCAAGTATGTTAGTAATGTTGTCGGATGTTTTATTACATGGCCCAAGGATCGATTTGTGTTCTCATAGACATCTTCATAACCTTTTTGGAGTGTGTTTAGAAACTTAACTTTTGTATCGCTGCCATTTTTTTGAATGTGAGTGTTTAACACTGGGTAGGGTTAATTTGAATGAATGTAAGTGTTACACTCAAGGTGTTAATGTGAATGTGAAATACTTTAATCCAGCTTTCAAATTATAATTTTTTTTTCTTAAAATAGTTTTATACACACAATTTCTAATAAAAGTTGTAGTTATACATTCATCTACCGAAACAAAAGTTGTTACTTCAAAATATTACAACCTTTAAGGGTATTGTAAAAGCAAATCTTGCAACATAAGTAGGAGTTGTCTCGAAAAGTTCTACAACTCTGAAGGTGTAGTGACACAGATTCTACAATACTAATAAATGTTGTCTACCATTTTTCAACTACATAAAATGAGATATTGTGAAATAGTGTCTTTATAACATAACTATGTGTTGTCCAAGATAGTTCCACAACTCACAAGAGATGTAAATCTTATTTCATAATACCAAAGATTTGTTGTTACATATGTTTCACAATAACCCTACTTGTGTTGTCCAAGATATTCCTATAACACAAGCAAGGGCCAGTTAGGGCTTTCAAAAAAAATCGAAAGAGAATCACAACTTTGGCAAAATATTGTAGAACCATGAATCACATCACACTTTACAACACTTAATGGGCATTGTAGAAAACTTGACTTTCATAAATACCCCACCTACATTAATACACAAAAAGTTGTAGTAGGGGTACTACAACCCTAATACAGTGTTGTAAATGATGATTTTTCCCATAGTGAAAGCAATTAACATCGAATGAGGGTAGTATAGACTCGACAAAGATCTTTACTGAGAAGAATTAAAATTGGCAACCAACAATTATCATGCTACTCAAGTCCTAGGGAAAGGAGGTTTTGGTACAGTTTATAAGGGAACTTTATCCGATAATCGTGTTGTTGCGATTAAGAAGTCTAACGTCATTGACCGAGACTCAAATTGAACAATTTGTAAATGAGGTGGTGATTTTAACACGTATAAACCACCGAAACGTAGTGAAGCTCTTAGGTTGTTGTTTATGAGACTGAAGTTCCCTTGCTTGTTTATGAGTTTGTATCTAATGGTATCCTTTTCCAGCATATCCATTCTAAGGGCGCAACTGAGTTGTTCTCCATGACTTGGGAAAGTCGTCTGAAGATTGCCACTGAAGTTGCAAGTGCAATTGCTTATATAAAGTCTACAAACGTATTACGTAGATGAAAATTACATTGCCAATGTTTCAGACTTTGGAGCATCAAGGTTGGTTCCCTTAGATCACACTCGTCTAAACACTCTTGTTCAAGGTACCTTGAGGTATTTGGATCCGAATACTTCAATTCAAGCCGACTATGAGATAAAGTGATGTTTATAGCTTCGGCGTTTTACTCAGAGCTCTTAACGGAAGAAAAACCAATTTGTCTTGAAAGACTGAAGAACAAAGAAACCTTATGTTAATGGGTAAAAATCGTTTCCGCCGATTTTGGTAAATTCTGTAGGTGAGTGAGAAACCTGGTTTAAACCCTAAACAAATATGCCTTATCGTGAGCACTTTCTAGATTCGAGAGATCAATCCTGCACAAGTCCGGCCTAAACCAAGAAATGGCCGCTCCGGACTTGCTTGGTCACAAAGTGGAGGAGAAGGGTTGATTTGGGGAGGAAGCAAAGAAAGGTGTTGAGACCAGTAATAATTACGGGAGAGTAGTGTCTCGACTTGTATCCGAAAGTGAAAGCTTAGGAAGCTTGCAAGAGATGAAAGCTTTTTTGAAGAACTCGCAAAGTTGCCTTTTCTCGGAGTGTTGTATTTTTCTCCTGACCGAGACTTGTTGTCCGGTGGAATATGTAAGACCTATTTATACAAGTCGATATTGAAACGTGACTCTCGCCTCATGAAGGAAGAGAGTAAAGGGTGAAATAATGGGAGGAGGTGGTAACCGCAAGGTGTTTATGGGTGAAAACGTTGACACCATTATTTCCTCATTTATTGAACCGCTTTATTCCAATTCACGCTTTCTTAATGTGAGAGTAGTGTACGCTGCAAGCTGTGACCGCCAAACCAAGACCCTGGAAAGCATCCCCAGTTTGTGTTGATGTCTCGAGTGTTGGTTGCACCTTGAGCAAGTGCGCGCCTTAGGGGCGCGTGTGGCATGTGCCAATGGCATGTGCGGAATGCCTTTGTTGCGGGTTGAAACTCGAGCGCAAGTGGCAATGCCGTGAGCTGCTAGTAGCGTGTGGCATGTGCGGAATTCCTTGGTGATAGGTTGTATATTGAGTGGTGGCAATGCCGTAGCCGCTTAGTGGCGTGTGTGGCATGTGCCAATGGCGTGTGTGCGGAATGCCTTGAGGTAAGTTGCACGGTTTGCAAGTTAGGGGCTACCAACGTGCGTGTTTGGCATGTGTCAATGGCACGTATGGCTATTAGGGCTATGTCCTGGTAAGAAAAGCTACCAGCGATGCATGTTGGCATGTACCAATGGCATGCTCGGCCATTAGGGCCACGTCCTCGTAAGAAAAGCTACCAGCGATGCGTGTTGGCATGTGCCAATGGCATGCTCGGCCATTAGGGCCATGGCACGGTAAGAAAAGCTACCAGCGATGCGTGTTAGCATGTGCTAATGGCATGCGTGGCAAATTTGGGTCACGACCTGGTAGGAAAGCTACCAGCGAGCGTGTTGGCATGTGCCAATGGCATGCGTGGCCAATTTGGGTCACGACATGGTAGGAAAAGCTACCAGCGAGCGTGTTGGCATGTGCCAATGGCATGCGTGGCCAATTTGGGTCACGGCACAGTAGGAAAAGCTACCATGAGCGTGTTAGCATGTGCCAATGGAATGCGTGGCCAATTTGGGTCACGCCCGGTTGGAAAAGCTACCCGGTGAGTGTGTTGGCATGTGCCAATGGCATGCGTGGACAATTTGGGTCACGGCCTGGTAGGAAAATCTACCAGCGGCGTGTTGGCATGTGCCAATGGCATGCGTGGCCAATTTGGGTCACAACTGCAATAGGAAAAGCTACTAGCGAGCGTGTTGGCATGTGCCAATGGCATGCATGGCCAATTTGGGTCACGACCTTGTTGGAAAAGCTACCAGCGAGCGTGTTGGCATGTGCCAATGGCATGCGTGGCCAATTTGGGTCATGACCTGGTAGGAAAAGCTACCAGCGAGCGTGTTGGCATGTGCCAATGGCATGCGTGGTAATTTGGGTCACTGACCAGTAGGAAAAGCTACCAATGGCGTGTTAGCATGTGCCAATGGAATGCGTGGCCAATTTGGGTCACGCCCAGTTGGAAAAGCTACGGGCCGAGTGTGTTGGCATGTGCCAATGGCATGCGTGGACAATTTGGGTCACTACCTGGTAGGAAAATCTACCAATGAGGCGTGTTACATGTGCCAATGGCATGCCGTGGACAATTTGGGTCACGGCCTGGTAGGAAAAGCTACTAGCGAGCGTGTTGGCATGTGCCAATGGCATGCACGGCAAATTTGGGTCACAGTAGGAAAATCTACCTTGTTGTGAATGGCAGCTACCAATTTGGGTCACGACCTTGCTGGGAAAGCTACTACGAGCGTGTTGGCATGTGCCAATGGCATGCGTGGCCAATTTGGGTCATGACCTCGTAGGAAAAGCTTACCAATGAGCGTGTTGGCATGTGCCAATGGCATGCGTGGCCAATTTGGGTCACACCGGTAGGAAAAGCTACCAAGGAGCGTGTTGGCATGTGCCAATGGCATGCGTGGCCAATTTGGGTCACGACCGGGTAGGAAAATCTACCGCCGAGCGTGTTGGCATGTTCCAATGGCATGCGTGGCCAATTTGGGTCACGGACTGGTAGGAAAAGCTACCAGCGAGCGTGTTGGCATGTGCCAATGGCATGCGTGGCCAATTTGGCCTAGGTTGCACGGTTTTGCAAGCTTAGGCGCGGGTGCCATTTTGGCATGGCGTGGCTAGGGCCAAGGTAAGGGTGCTTGGCTTGGCGTGGCGTGACTAGTGTAGCTAGGGCCAAGGCAGAGTGCGTTTCATGTTTGATCGGAACGTTTTCTTCCCTTCCTTTTTCTCTGGCTTGTCTTCATCCATTTCGGCATTCAACAACATCCACATTCTCCGTGTTAGACTCACCACCCACGTCCACATCATGCTTTTTCTTGGATTTTCTTTCAAAGACTTGGTGACTTTACTCTTCTTGCTATTGCTTCTGCAAACAATTTGATGAAACCGGTTAAGTCATATTCTAAATCATGGATGCAACTCAATTACATCCCATCTTTAATGCTAGATGAAAACCGGTTTACGTAAGTATCGATGAAACCCACTTACATCCATGAATATAACATACAAACTATTTTTAGGAAAGAGACGTTGTAACATATGCTACCCGAAACCCACTTACATACTATTTTAAATGGAAGTAAATAATTCAAAATCTAAAATCTTCAAAATCTAAACCCACTTACTCATATAACATACTATTTTTAGGTATCGATGAAACCCACTTACATCCACTTACATCCATCAACTCAATTTTCCAAAGATGAACTCAAACTATTGTAAGCATGAAGCTCATCAAATGTCGCACATATGCTACTGATTTGAGACGTTGTCAGGAAATTTAAGAGCAACAACAAAAATAAAAACACCATGACTTGATTGACAAAAAAAAAAAACAAAATCCTAGTACTCATACTAAATCATCCCGCTTAGACATGTACACGGGATGAAACCAGTTACGCAAAAGTATCTAATGAAACCCAGTTGCATCCTATATATAATAGCTAGATGAAACTCGTTTTATCCTATACTAAATCATCCCGTTAGACATGTACACAGGATGAAACCAGTTACATCCAAACCAAAAACTCATGATTAACACTTGGATGAAACCTCCTAAACTCACCCAATTTCACTTCAACCAATTAAACATTTAAAATACTTTAATAACCGGATGCAAACCAATTTCATCCAACACTAATTGAGATGAAAATAAAACAAGAAATTCCACACAGAATGGTACTGGGGAATGATAATAAGAAGAACCAATTCAACAAATTCATCATGAAATTCTGTTAATAACAACAAAACGAGTTAGGGTTTGTAAAACGTACTAGTTTTAGGAGACATTCGTGGATCAAATGAATACACTTTGCAATGGTGAAAACCCTAATTCTCGAAATTGATTTCCGGGTTGATGGTGTTTAACAGATGATGGTGTAGCTAAATACTTGAATTTTAGGTAATTGAATTAAGGGCTAAAAATTTGAATTTTCCTAGTAGTGTTGATGGCCTGAACTCCTTGATGAAACTGATTTTTGGAATTTTGAAATTTGTTATGAGGAGAAAGTGGAGGAAATTGATGGTGGAGGAGAAGAAGAAGATGAAAACTCCTGGGGTTATGAGGAGACAAAGTGAGGAAAAGATGAAGATGAACAACACTAGTTCACATATTTAATCCGAGAAGATGAAGAACGTTATTGTGAGAGAGGGAGATCGTGGGTGGTTTTGATGATATCGTGTGAGACCTGACGGTTACAAGGGTAGAAACGTCTCTCCCAATTAAAAATTTGTTTTGGTCATTTGACCCAGGCCGAAATCTTACCTGTCCATTTGGCCCAGAAAAAGTTTCTTTTTGGCTATATTGCCCATTTTCGAAAAAATATAATCAACGGGAGTTAAACTCCAAGCAAGTTCACTAAGTCTCCGGCTATAACAAACCCAAGATTTAAATTAAATTATCACAATTAATTGGCACCAAAAAAATATTGCAATTAAATTTTATCAAGAAATTATATAGTGAATTCGCTTAATCTAATTGTCGACCATATTAGTTTCTATCTAGTAAATCTAAATTCACCATTATATGTGAACCAAACAAATTCAACATTTATATATACACATTGAGATGATGTACTGGAACCGATCTCATACACCAATAACAAAGAGACGAACTCAAACCACCCATTTGAACGACATACGCTCTGAAACGGTGTAACAGGACGTACCCCATTGAAACCGAACAAAATGTTTCAATCATTTAAACATCGAATCCATCTTACCGTTTTGGAAACAAGTAACTTAAATGACACAACATGACGTACCTCGTATACCATTTAGAATTTGAATTAAACTGGTCAGGTCTAACAAATCCCTGATTTTTTCCCGATAAACTAGATCCATAGCTAGACTCCTCCTTAGGCCACAAGGCCATTCTCACAAAACGTCAACCACGACCACATAGTTAATAGGATGAAAAATTTCATTCAAACCGTAGCATGCTAAGTAGTTCAAAGATGCTTAAACTAACATCAGACCACCTTAATTAAGTTTTCTATCCAAACTTTGCTAATCATTATTACTAGATTTATTTTGTAAATGAGTCGTACGTTTAATTGGTAATTAGGGTCTGGGTCGTAAAAGATGCAGTTGATGCATTTGGATCGTAGACTAACCAAAGACCGTCACAAAACCGTTATTGACTTTTTATGTTTGGCCAAACACCTTGACCTTCAGTAGACTAATGCTGACTGTTCGAAATCGTCAAAAGAAGAAAGAGAAAAAAAAAACTATTTGGGTTACAAACTTAAAATGGATCATGTTTTTCTAGCTCAATTTAAAAACATGTGGTAAAATGAAAACCACCTCTAGAAATAACCATTTTGCAAAATTATTCAAGTACCACTATTTTATCCCGTATCACTCTACCAAACGCTACTATTGTTCACCACTATCAGCAATAATTTTTTATCCGGCCAAAACCCTTAATTTTATTATCACAACATAGTTTCATTCCAAGACACGCTGTAAGAGCTTCTCGTAATGTTAAGGTTTGTACTTTGCCTCTCCACCTCTCTGGATTTGATGAAATTAGTATGAGTTTTGTACTCATAAGACTTGGTCTTACTAGCTTACTCTGTTTATTTTCTTTTCTTATTCCATCTTCCCATTATTGTGGAATAGAAAATTATACGACTTATGCGAAATTTATTGTGGGTCTTGGAGGGAAATAAGAAAATGGCTTGCGTTGGTTAGAAAAAATTTGTATTCCAAAGTAGTTCGGTGTGTAGGTGTTAAGCTTAAGAAGAATTAATCAATCTCTTCTTGTTAAATGGGAAAGGGGATACTTTAGAAGTAGGAATCATCTTTGAAGAAAGATAGTCCAACAAAAGTTCAGTTCTAATGATGAAATTTTTATACCAACTATCGACATTGTTCCCGGGTTGCAAGATTATTCCACTTTTACTATCAATAAACGAATATATATAAGAATTTGGATTGATAAATTGGTAGATCTTTGGATGTTTGAAAGATTTGATCTAGGTAATCTTCAAAGCGTGAAAAACAAGCAAGCTACTATTTCCAATATGATTAAGGATAATGTTTGGATCGGTGACTTCAAGAAGTCTTTGAATGCTAATGAACATATGGAATAAGACATCTTACGAGAGATTTGGGTAACGTGCCTTTTTTGGTTGATGGAGAGGATGAATTGAAGATACTAAATGATTTGTATTAAAAGATGCTATGAGGTATTAAATGGAACCCGGTTATTTCAAGAATTATTTGTGGAAATATATTGTACCATCAAACGTTAGTTTTATGCTTTGGGATGCTTTTCTTAACTCTCTGCTAACACGATATATGCTACGGAGTAGAGGTAATAACTTAGAATATGACAATTGTGTTTTCCGCAACTCGAAAGTGGAGATTGCGGAGCATATGTTCTTTCATTGCTTTTATGTTTTCGAAGTCTGGAATTACTTTTTTAAGGCTCTTAGATTATCCTTGCCTATACTAACAACTATATTTAAGTTTTTGGATCCTGGAATACTAATGTATTGAGTGAAATGGTAAAGAAGTTTGGGATATCTTGAAATATGTTATGCTTTGGATAATTTGGAACTAACATAACCATAGGGTGTTTGGAACAAGTAGTAAACTACACAACAAGTCATTGTTTTGGTTAAGCAAACTATAATGTTATGGAGTTGTGACACAATAATTTTGGCTTCTGTGAATGTACTGTTAATTATGTAATTGGTTAATTTTGAAAATATGGTGTTTTGTCCCTATGATAATTTTGAAAATATGGTGTTTTGTCCCTTAAAAGTATTGTGATAATCTTTAAAGTAATGCACTTCCACTTATAAAGCGTCATTAACTATGAAAACTAGAGGGTATAAAAATATCACTGTTATTTATATAATTCACATAATATCACATTTCCAATTGGAAAGGTATTATGATAATTTTGAGAGTATTGTGTCTGTACTTATTGAGTTCTGCGTATTAAACTTATAAATTATGTGATTTGATTTTTTTTGAAAAGATCCTATTATTATTTACAGAGTTTCATCTATTACGAAATTCTTGAAAATAACGTTACTATGTTATAAATGTCGTCTTGAGAGTATTGATGTAATAATGTTATAAATACCGTCTTGAGAGTATCGCTGCAATTATGTTGTGAATATCATCTTGAGACTATCGATGTATTAACGTTGGGAATATCTCTTCCACCTATGGGTTAATTCCACGTAGTATGATCTTTCGGTTCCTTTTGTAGTAGTCTTGCTTACTATATAAACAAGCATAGGAAAGTAATTACTCAACATTCACATTTTATGTTGAGTCGTTCTTCCATGGAAAATATGATGGCTTCTTTCTTTCCATACTAGATCTCCATTAAGATCGTAGTGTTTTCTAAGATCTTCACTTGTTTATGTCTATCTACACCACGAGTCCTCATCTTGGCATGGTCTCGTACCATGAGATAAAATATATATTAGTCAATCCGTAGCTCAGCTGATTTGATTACGAAGCTAACCGAGGTAGCTGCATTTCCACCATGCCCATTTATAGAGAAGCTAACCGAGGTAAACGTATAGACAAAATCTTTTTTCCTTTAGAATTTGTTTACTTAAAAATCAAATCCTACAAGTTCCTTTGCTTTTAACAGTATATATATTCTTTTTAAAACTCTCCCAAATCTAATGTTTTATTTTAGGATATTTCTATAAAACTCATTCTCATGTTGCCAATAATTTTTTAATATTTTTCTTACTAGGTCTTATGGTTCCGAAGTTTATATAGAAACATACTTATTTTTTACCCGTGTAGTGAGGGCTTACTATTTTCTAAACAAGCGTCATTGTTTTAGGTAGTGTTTGTTTATAATAGTTTATTTAGAAAGACTCTAAAAGGAATCCGATAAGAAAATAGTAAATACCCATATCATATACAAACCAACAATTATGAGTAAAATATTAATGTTCTCAATGCGGGAAAAGGTGCTTCCTTGACTCATCTAAATCGGATAAGTGAATTTCACTTATACTTTGTACGTATTAGCTCTACCGTGGTGATATCATTTGATACTTCTTCTTTTAATTGTGTTTTACGGGCGGTGCAAAGGCACTGCACGTCGCCACCTCACTCACATAGAGAGGGGCGCAGGAGTTTGGGACACACATTTCGCAACAGTATCAGAAACACATCTACTACCAGCTGTGAAAGTAGGTAAGACCGTAAAGTGGCTAATGCACTTATTTTATCTTTCCTTTTCTCACATCGATTGACACCGTGAAATAATACAACGGGTTTTTGTCGATTTATGATATTGAGTACGAGATAACATAAAATGGGATCTCAACTACAAAGTTTTGGATAAAATGGGATCTTGACTCAAAACGACTCTCTCATCGTAACCATTATAATCACAAAACAACAGTTTTGCTAGTTCAACCAATACTTTAGATATTGGTTAGTCCTTGTCATGATGTCGGCTGAAAGCATTTATTTTATGAAATAAAGTGAGAAACCCAAAACTCATTTGGAACAAAACAAAATTCGAAATTAAGAGAAAAACCTTGAACAAAACTTAGAATGATGGAAATGTGGTTGAAAGCGAGACAATTTTCAATATTACCTAGTTCTAACACCTTCACGTATAAAGTATTTATTCTCTCGGCGGTCTAGGCTATGTCAGAGAATCTTGCAACAGTTTGCGAACAGTTTATTACATAATAATTGTTTCGATAAACTCTTACACTAGGAAAATACTTCAAGACTTTCTGACATGACAATAAGAGTAACATCCATAGTAACGACAATGATGCATGCTTTCAAACCCCTTATAAATAGCATCTCCCTAGCTAATATTTCTTTATACGTAAACTACTTCAATTTCTAAGGTTTTGATTCTTCCAAAAATGTTTGTTCTAAGTGAGTTTTGGGTTTTATCATGCCTTTGCATCAAATATTCCTAAGATTTATTGGTTATGGTGAGTACTTTTTGAGTTTAGGTTCCATTTTATTGAGAGCTTTTGATTCGAGATCCCGTACTCAATATTAATTCGATACAAACCCGTGGTGTTAAAGCACCAAGTCGGTCGAAAATTATTATAAGAAAATAAGAAACCAATGAAGATAGGGATCATCAAGGTCGAGACGAGACCAACCAGCCAAATGGTGAAAAGGATAAACAATTTAGCCAAATGGTGAAAACGATCTTCTTTTGATGGATGTAGGAAGTAAGGTGTGGAAGACAGATTCCTAACGTGTGTAAGATTAAACGTGAATTTTAACTTTCCGCTCAGCATGCGTTTTTCAAAAGGCTAAAGCTAAAGCTAAAAGCAAAATATGGTTTATGACAACTTCCATTGTGGATGCAATTTAAGAAGCGATTAATCAATAGCCAACTTGTAATTTATGCATTTATATGATAAAAATGCGCTGTCATAAATCTTGCACTAAGATACGAAAGTGTAGATTGCACTCGATCACCAAGTTTCACTGATACTACTTACTAGCCTATGTAACAACTAACAATCCGATCCCAATTAACCATCTTTACAAACAAAAACAACTGGTTAGGAGTTGGACTGCACCCTTTATTCGCGTCCAATATGTGAAATAAATCTGGTAGCCTGGTTTATGTCGTCACAGTTAGTTCAATGAATTATCTCTGACAATCCTCTAATATTTGCTACCGTTAGGTGCATTGTTGTGTCAGTGGCCAATAGATTTCAATTCATCAGTCAGATTTAGATACCCGTAACGCGGCTAATTAATGCCATTCACCAACTTTCAAGTTGCTCTCCCTTGGATTTATCAGAAATTGGTGAAATCAGTTGTAACAAATTTCAACCTTAGGCCATGAGTCCAAAATTAGTTAGGAAGGAATATTTTGCTGAATATATCTATTAGTTTATCTAATTTCCAGTTTACGTTTTGCTTTATCTTTTCAGTTTACAACAATGAAATTTTTGTTAAGTTTTGGCGTTGTATCTCACTGGATAGTTTATATGCACAACAGCAACAACAAAGTCAAAGATAATATCCAGTCAATTAAGACTGATTTCTACTTGCATTTCCGTGAGAAATATATACAACTAGTAGGATATGATAATACTGATTTCAATTTATTACTCACTGGTCATTACAAGTTCCCATTACGTTTCTGTCTGGTAAATTAATATTCGCAAGATAAAAACGTAATTAGTACATACTTGATCTGGAGTCGGGACTACAAATTTCGAATCAACTAGCTCCTTACAAACTCTAAGAAGTAAGACACTAAATAACAAGGAATTTCGCTGATGACGAGGCCATTGATCAACAATGAAACACTGATGTTTCTTGGATCATTTCTCATAAACATGAATAAAAACAGCATAGAAACAATGCAGGGAAAGCACATCTGAAGTAAAACATCACAGGGCATAGTGCAGCACTTGTACACTTGAAACAAAATATCAAAGGACACAATGTTGCACCACTCAAGATACTTGAAAAGCGGACGTCGCACTGCTTCTTTGCCATACTTCCTGCATCCATCAAAAGTAGATCGTTTTCACTGCCTAACATGTTTAATCTTCTCACTCAACCCTCCATGAACCCATAATTCTCCACCAAATTGGTGATTTAACACCAATATTTTGTATCAAATTATGATATTGAGTACGGGATCACATAAAATGGGATCTCGACTCAAAAGACCTGATTAAAATGAAATCTAGACTCAAAATACACTCATCATGATAACCATTAAATCTTAGAAATGTGAAAAAATAATCTTGTAAGAAACAGAAACCCAAAATTCATTTAAAACAAACATATTTTGGAAGAATAAATGATCGATTAAAAGAAAATATTTCTGAAGTAGCTCGGGATGAAGAAGAAATTGTGGGTAGAAGAAATGCTATTTATAGGGGGTTTGGAAGGCATATTAGGCGTTATTATTGATGGTCAATGAATCAGAGTTTGCAGTACGACCAACTAATATTATTAGAGTTTGTTACTTAAGTGGCCAATGGGATTAAATATGTCAGCTTGTCAGGCATCTTTCAACTCTATGAATTGTCAGTCAGAATATCTATAAGTAGTTGAAACTCAAGATGCTTCTTACTAACACACCTGACCAGTGAACTTTGTTATTTACAAACTAGGTAGATGTTTGTTTCGTATAGAAAGTCTTTGAAAGCTTTTGACAAGCGGTGTTCTCCCATCTGGAATAATTACATTGTTACGTTTTCTTTCAAATTACGACAATTATGCAACAGATTCTGAGTCACATCAACCTGCCATAGCCCCTAGTTGGTGAAAAATAGAAAGAAAACGTAACAGTGTAATTATTCCTCCAATGGGCTTAAATATTACTAATTTAAGACCTTTACGCATAATACTTTTGATTTACATAATAAAAATGTTAATTAGCCATAAAGTTTCTCAAACACCAAAGCAGATGTTGGTCATTAACTGCTCCTTAACCTTTGCATATATGCATAGGTTAACATCTGCCATATTACATTTCACCACTTGTCAAAAGCATTCAAAGCATTTCTATACCAAACAAACATCTACCCAGTTCGTAAATAACAAAGTTCATTGGTCAGGTGTGTCAGTCAGAAGCATTTTCGGTTTCAACTAGTTATAAATATTCCGACTGACCCAACTCATAGAGTGAAAGATGCCTGACAGGCTGACATATTTAAGCCCATTGGCCACTTAATTAAGTAACAAACACTAGTAATATCAAACTCTGATTCATTAACCATCAATAATAACGCCAATATTTTTGCCAACTGTCGTAATTTGTGTTGGAATATTTTCAACTGTGCTATCCAAGGGGGTTCAGGGTAACTGTTTCGACCGTTACAAACTATCCAGAATATTCAAATCCAACAGACGCCATTGATGTAAATCCTTAATGAGTCTGTGATTAGTAAAAGGTGTATTGCAGATACACCTTCGAGACTTACCTATATGAGTATGGAAATCAGGCCGTTTCCTAAGAGAAGAAGACCGTTCTCTAAAGAAGACTCATGAATCAAGGATATAAGCACATGACCATTAACGTGCTTGGCTTAACACATGATTTATGAAATCAATATGTGTGGAGACCGGTTCTATCATAAGGGATACTTGGTTCAAGACTGGTTTCACCATAGAATCTCGATAAGGCTTTGAGTTTCTTACACTGAGTGAAGGTTCAAATCCAAAAGATACCTATCATTTATGTGTTGATTTTAACGATGATGCTTATTCTCAATTTTGCTTGAACTACGATGGCTTGATCCCACTCGGGTACGTAGGCAGTCACTTCGGTGATGCAGTCACTCTGATTTAAAAGTTTTTTAACTTTGTTTTATGGTTTTTGAAAATAAGGGGAGAATGTTGGAATATTTTCAACTGTGCTATCCCACTTTGTTTTTTGGTTCAGGGTAACTGTTTCGACCGTTACAAACTATCCAGAATATTCAAATCCAACAGACGCCATTGATGTCTGATGATGAAGAGACTCGAGTGAAAAGATGTATTCCCAACAGATGCGAAAATCCCTATAAATGGCATCTCCCATAACTCGTTGAAAACATCATCGAAAAACCTTCTCTGTTTTCTCTCTTAAACAAAGCATCATCAGAAATTCGGTTTACATGTGTTCTTGATTGGATCAAGGGGTACAAACCTTGAATTCAATTTCCGTTGTAGGGCTTTCATTGTATCCAAGGCATTATTTCACATACCTGTTGTAATCGCCAATTTATTGGGAGGGTAGAAATAATTGTCTAAAAGAAATCGTATGAGCCTTGAAAGCTTTTGAGTACAACAATTTCTTTGTGTTTAATTCATCCTCTATTTGAACCCATTTTCCAACAATTTGTTTGTTGCATGGTAACTAAATTGGTACCCGGTTAGGGATGTTAAACTTGGCATGACTCTTAACTCTAATTTTTTTCCCTTACTTGTTGGGTCTAATGGGGTAACTTATACATGCATATGCAATAAATTTGAAAATTGATACCCCGTCCAAGTTATAGGCGGAAAATCCAAATATTTAGATTAATAAAAAAATCTAGATTTATGGAAATTTATCTAGTTTCTTGTCTTACCGCTTACTCCCGATATTAGAGACATCAAGTTTATTGTGGTGATATCCATGCAACATTAATACACTATTCCAGAAGGGGCTATAAATCACGCATGAAATCTGTTATTAAACATAGTTTATCACGGTTTTCATCCGTTATTAGAATCGTTATTTATTTGGTGTGACTTTTTAAAAATGACAAATAGGAAACGTTATTAAATACCACGTCTAAAAGTCGTGATTTAAAATCACATACATAATCTGTTATTAAATATCACGGTTATTGTATGTAACATTAAATAACGGTTGATTTATGTCATATAAGAATCACGGTTAATATATGTGAAATATAATAACGGTTCATGCATGCCATTAAAAAAACACGGTTATTAGGTGTGAAATAAAACAATGGTTCATAAATCGTTATAATTTGAGGTATTTTCATTAAAAAAGTCTACCAATTCTAACAAGACTGTTTCGTCATTTTAAGCTTTCTGATTGATTTCATTTTTCGCTAATGGATTGCATTTTGAATCCGAATGAAATCGGTAATTATATTTAGTGTATCAGAAATCCAACCAGATTAAAAAAATAAAAGAAAATAGACGTTAAGGAATTATTAATTATTTATTCAAAGAGAATATAATATTCAAACATAGGCCAAGTTGCAAGGAAAATATAATATCCTAGCAACTCCAAGTTACATCCCGAAAAATAAAAAACAAATCAATCTATGCTCACTACCATTCTAACTTGATGACTCTCCTACAAAAGTAGTCACATAGGTCTTAGGCCACTTAACAAACTCGCCTCTTTTAACATTCCCAAGTACAAAGCATCATCATCTCTATCGCACAACATCGCAGTAGGATCAATAATTTCCTCAATCATGCATGTGGTAGTGGTCATCAATCAGTAGCTTAGTATCAACATATGAAAGTGCAACAACCTTTTTTCTGAAGTTCCTCAAACAACAAAGACCAAACGACGAAGGAAAGGATGAAGGGATCCCAATACCCTGTATATGTAACAAGACAAACATTAAGATACCATAATAGCATCATCGTGTACATCTGACTATACACTACTAAGAGATATTCGAGGTCACATGTTGATGAGAGCTATCATAGATGTGACCATGTACTCCAGTGCTGTTTTTCTGTCTTTCAGCAACCAACTGTGCTTTCAAAGCTTCGTTTTTCTGCATCTCTTTCTGCGTAAAGTTACTCTTTGTATGAGCATCATATGTCAACTTTCCAACAGACCATAACTCTTTCAACTCGTCGACTAATGGCTGCAAATAAACATCAATGTTATGGCCTGGTTCAGTTGGACCAGGAATCAACAGTGTTAACATAGTGAATTCTTTAGCCATGCAGTGTGATGGGGGCAGGTTCAAGGGAAAAAGCATAACGGGCCAACAACTATCGGGATAGTTCATTCCGAAAGGGTTAAATCCATCGGTTGCCAGTCCTAAACTCACATTCCTCTTCTCCGCAGAAACTCAGGCCACTTGCTATCTATAAACTTCCAACAAGGAGAGTCCACAGGATGCCGCATGTGTGTGCTGCTTTCCTCTCCATTACCATGGCAATTCATCAGCTCTGCTATCCATGGTATACTAAACATGTGCTGCAACCTTTCAAGAATCGAGAAATATCTTAGTTTCTTCATCGCCACTCTTTTGGCATGTGGCTTCTTCTTTATCAGGTGGTTTCCACCTACTTGCTTTACAATTAGGACATTCATCCATGTCAGCATATTCCTTCCTCTAAAGAATGCAATCATTTGGGAAAGCATGTATAATTTCACACTTCAATCGCCAAGGTTGAATCATAGCCTTGGCTTTATTGGTAGTTTCCGGTAATGTATTCCCAAGAGGTAAAACAGTCTTCATAAATTGTAATAACTCGGTCAAGAAAGCATCTAACAATTACGTCTTGCTTTCATACGAGCAACTCAATTGTTGTAGACAACTTTGTATGCTCGCCCATCACAAGAAGGATAGAGGGGTTGCATCGAATCTTCAAACCTCTTCTTGTAATTTATATCAGCACCTTGATCACCTTCAACATTAGCACCACTCTCTTGATTAGAATCATTGAAACAGTCTTCCGTGTGAGGTTATCGAGGTCAATACGTCGCTGTAGGTCACTGAACATGTTGACCATTCTCCGACCAGAATCTTCACAATGAACTCTATTACCATGTAAATTAGGAGCTTGATTAACATTGACAACATTTGTACGAGGCTGTTCTCCATGATGTATCCAAGTTCTGTATGTCTTAAGGAAACCATTTCTGATCAAATGCAAATGTATTTCCTCTAGAGGATACTGTTTTCTTGCTGCAAAAAGCTTACATTTAGAGCATGGACAGAGAAATAATTTATCTGCTCCTACAATATCTTTTGTGAACCTGATAAATGATTGAACTCCTTCCCGAAATTCAGCTGACTACCGTTCTGCATCCATCCATTTTTTGCTTGGAATAGACATCACTTCAAGTAAACCTAAATGACACACATAAAAAAAAAATGATGCTACTCAATAATCTGTAAGTCTGCGAAGGATCAAATCAGATAAATTTTGCTTCTGAATGAATAGATAAAACTAAAGGAGAAGACAATAGTGAATTCATCGGACACAACTACACCGATTTAGATAATCAGTAAGACTGTGAAGGATCAAATCAAATAAAACTCTCGACACACACTCATAAACCGGGCTCAATAAAAACCAATGATGTCGACTCAACGTAGTGCAAGAGCTGAGCACAACTCAAGAGATGTGAATTAAAAAATATCCGAAAGCGGGAAAAGTTGGAACTAAAACAGGTTTGTCAAGACTCCCACTACTTGCTAACAAATGAGTTTATGATTAAATGTGGGAACAAACAGGCCTGTCAAGTCAGTCTCACACTACTAGTTACATGAGTAAATTTTCAGGCACTCCTAGATCAATAAATTACAAACAGCACAAATCTATTGGAAAACCAGCAAGAGCTAAAAACTAACCAGGCCTGTCAATCTATCGACAAAATGTCCCAGCTCAAAAAATGTAGATACTAATTTCAAGCAACAATAGATGTTTTCAATAAATTGAAACATATATTGGTGTGAAAGAATTTGTAAGCACATCAAGAGAAACATACACTTCGTATAAACCTTAACAGTCTAAAAATTTGAAGAACCTATTAAAAGCTTAACATCAAGTTGAAGAACATACATAATGCTAACCTCAAAGACAAAAATGAAGTATATGACTAGGTTGTGTCTGTAGCTAGTTCAAACCTTGAGACAAATTGCTAGTAACTACAAAAAGTAATTAAGAGGTTAAGGGGTGACAAGGGTTCAAGGAATCAGATGTTAGACATCAATTTATTAAGAATGAAGTACAACAATGTACTGGAAGTAGATGACAAAATCAATACATCTAGCTACTGATCTATTAGTAGGAAAACAATTCACAAATTATCAATTATGAATGAGACAATTTTTTACCTTCTTTTCACTATTGTTCTGCAACCAGCAATTGTAGACCTCTACTTAAAATTCAAGTATTAACAAATAGAGAATCTGAATAACAAGTGAAAAGATAATCCAAGCATACCTTCAAATTGAAACTACACCTTCCTCCTACTTTCTTTCACCGAATCAATACACACGCTCAGTAGCAATCACTTTCCAAGTTCTTTCTTTTTTTCCCTTCTTTTCAAGCTATTCGAGGTTTAGCAAAACGAAATTACCATTCAATTTTGGATTAACCGAGATAGAAGCTTAAGCAAAAACATAATGGAAGATGAAAGAAACTTACTTTAATTTGATGTCTTCTTCTTCTCCAATCTCCACTTAGGTCTCTCTACAAAAATAATGTAAATAAGGGTTTCAAAGCGAATTCGAAACCACTTTCATTCAATCAAACTAATCAAAATCGTTCCTTCCCAATTTCTACCTCAACCAATTTATCAAATCAAAATCTTTGGATGTACAATTTTAGTCACCAAAATCAATTTTAGGGACTAGATAGAAACTTGAGAAAATCCAGATACAAAGATGACAAGGATTTGAAACTTACTCGATGCCGTCGTTGTATTCTTCTTCTTCTTCTTCTTCTTCTAAGTTAGAGTAACCTCTTGGTTAGTTAGGTTCCCGGAGGGAAAAAAACAGACGGCAGGGGTGAAGGGATATCTCAGAACTTATCTTCTGGTTCTGGGATGTCAACTCTTTTGATAAGATGGAACCGATATGGCTCTATGGACTTATGGCAAGTGTTTCGGTGGTATGCTAAGCCCGGTTAGCCATTTTTGTGGTGCGGCTATGGCTCTATGGACTTAAGGCAAGTAAGGCGGTATGCATGCTTTAGGTGGTTAGCCATTTTTGTGGTGCGTTATAGAATATTATTTGGGGCGTATCAAAACTTACAATATTCGACAGATTTATTCCGTGATATAATGGTAGATACAAAATCATGCACCTATAAATTTATCACATTTGAAAATAACAGTTTTTTTGTGTTAAATAATGGGTCCCACTATTTTCATTATATGACATGATTTATTTGTAATACCATAATCACGTAACTAATCTATCATTTAAAAACGTGATTAATGACCCCTTCTGGACTAGTGATAAGGGCATATATATGTTAAAAGTTACCTAGAAATATGAACTCCGCCTATCTTATTGGACAAACATGAAATCACTTCTATATAGTTGGACAAGAGAAAATCTTTTCTCCGCCTATATAACTTGCACGGGAGAAAATATTTTTGTTCTTCTTTTTTGAGTCGTCGATTGGAAATTAGAACTATCGAGACATCATAAGTATCAATATATGAATCTTTGAAATACCCCTAACAATTTAGGTGCTACTTACATTTTTATTTATTACTTGAAAATTCGAAAAATGGTAAAGCTATCGTTGGAGAAACCTCATTGTGGATAGGTTGAGAAAATGTCCAATCCCGTCACCTTTGTCATCCAACCAAGTTCACTCACGTATGCGGATAATATATGCGACTTAAAAGACAAATGTAGCTTTCAAACTTTAGGGTTCAAGGTTTAATATTTCATTTTTTTAATTTTTAATTTTAGATTATATTATTATTATTATTTATTTTTATTATTTATTTTTTTAATGGAAAGAAAAGGGAAAATTCTCAATATTTTTATTTATTGTATTTTAAAAAAAAATTGTTGTTTTTAATTGTAAGGATTTTTATCTTTAAAAAAGACCCAAACAGCCACAAAAAAAAAGAATTAAACCCTGAACCACAAACCTTAAACCCTAAGCCTAATATTAAACTCTCAATCCAAAATTATGAAGGACATACTTTTTTTTTCCTCGCACATGGTATCCTACATATGTGACTTAAATGGATGGATGAATGGAAAAATTAAGACAGTGGGGCATTTTCTCAACCTATGCACAATGAGTTCCTTAAATTTGCCTTCAGTTTTGGGGCACCCAATTTCCCATTCCGACTTATTAAACGTCGATCAACAAAATGGAATCGAGGTACAAGAAAGTATAAATTTCGCTTCATTCTTTCCACGTTCAATGATATTCTAGATCTTCCACTTTATGATTTCTCCGATTCAAAGTTTCGATCCAGACTTTAGAGTTTAGACGCATGCTAGAGAAATTAATATATGATGGCCTTGAAACGATTACTATTTACTATTAAAATTTGTGAAAGCAGGGCTTATTCAGGAAAAACCATATCTGTAACTAAGGTACTCCTAAAATTACCAAATCTCATATGTTTCAGGGGGAACAATTTGTTATTCCAAGAGACCAAATAACATCTTTGCTTCACAAGGATAAGTGCAACACTGAGAACTAGACAATTAGGAGTCTTAAACATACTTCAATCTTCACAAATTTGAAAACAAAAAAACACTAGGAAACAAATTGAACACGATGAAATTCATTCAATCTTTCTTCTCCAATCAAAAGTAATTAACTGAAATTCAATCAACTGAAACTATGAAACTAAAAATCCACGAGTAGTATTTTAATTACCTTAGAAGCATGTCGAGCTTTCCATGAGTTGTAGAGTACTCGAACACAACCCTTGTATATCAAAACAGTTATCGATTGTTTTCCTCTTTTCGATTCTTTCTTTGTCAACTTCTTCGAATACAACAATATACAACAATTTTGGTACTTCCTCCATCTATGAAAACACATTTTCACAAATTCCCGACCTAGACACAAAATCAAAACCTTAAATTCTGATCGTTATGTTAAGCAATCACAATGAAATTGGAGGATTATGAGATATATTTAAGAATTTTCCTAAGAAACTTCACCTTCGATGATGATCTAATTTCGAAACCCTAACCCTTCGACATTCTAAATGAACTTCAAAAATCAGATTTCTCCATGAAATTTGTAAGTACTAGATCTTAACCCGTGTCGTAACGGCACGGGATGTTTTGTCTCTAATACGATATTGTTCACATTCCTCTTGCTTCATTTTTTCGTGAGTAATTATTTTGATATTCAAATATGTTTTGGAAACAAAATGGGTTACCCTGATCTTTTTATTTTTTTACTTAAGCATGTTATTCCAATTTATTATTTGGACGGAGTAATAATGTTGTGCCAACATGGAAAAATAAAAATACAAAAGTAAATAAAAAATTTCCCCATTTATTGTTCCATCATACCATAATTTCAAACTTCAAAAAAGAATATTTCATCTAACAAGACATATACCTAAACGGCAATCCAACTCCATGATGTTTATGAATACATTTGTTCGAAATTATTGATAACTAAGGCTCCAAGGAGTGAAGCAAAAACCCATAATATTTTCCCTACTATAGATAAACACTATTTATTTATTTTTGCAAATGTGAGAGTTATAAAAATGAAGAACCCTTGGCTATTGGAAGGATGAGATATACACATGTGAGTTGAAAAAATGAACTTATAATAGTAAATCAAAACATGTGTAAGATTCTTTCTCAATCATATTGATAACATAAAATTGAAGAAATTAGTGCATAAAAAGATTTCACACCAACTATGCTAAGTAGTGCATGAATGACGCTCTCACATATAGTGTTACTCAAGTAATTTGGAGTTTTAAAGAGCATAGTCATATTGATATTTGTATCTACATAAATGCAACTAACCTTCCGAAGAAAAATTATTAGTTTTCAAGGTAGAGCCGACACAAACTTCGTCGCCTTCAATGTATAGAACACACACTTTGGGTTTAATCGGCCTTGAGATTAAAAAAATACCCTAACATTAGTCAAATCATGTTTACAAATACGGGATCGAAACAAAGTGCTAACGGAAAAATGAGAGACTAACATCGAGTGCTACAAAGAAAATACCCTATATGTATCAAAGTTTGTTAACCAAACATGTATTCAAATTAAAAAGTCATCAACTTAACACAAAAATATAAAAGAACCCAAGTTAAATCAATACTTGCATAAACAAAACTTATAAGAGAATTTTGTAATTATTAAATACCTTTAAAATCACTATTAGAGATTTAATTGCATGCCTCGTTAAAAACTATTAGGACGAAATCACCAGATTAACTGTAGAAAATTCACTTTGGATATGTAGCAATTTTAAGAAGTTTACACTTTGGTAGTGATGCGTTCCATCTAAGTGTTGTTCGATTGATTACTTTTTTAGAAGGTTTCGGTTTTTCATCGGAGAAACCGAGAGGGAGCGTTTCATTATATTCATTATCATTCACAAATCCAAGACCAACTCGCCTCCGCTTATGGGATCTCAATACAACCTTAGATATATCTATTGACGGAGAAACCTTGATACTAAATATGTAGTTTTTAGTGTTATTTATTATATAACGTGACATCCAAATGTTTTTTTCTTCTTCTTAATTTTCATGTATTTTAACCGAGTTTATATTAGCATTAAGACGATCAACCACATTTCTAATTTATAGTGTTATCCTTTTGTAGCAGCACATAATTAATATAGTCAATTACTACTCATCAATACGGCCAAGTACCACAAACCACCGTGATATCACTTCTTTCTCCACCACCACCATTTTCCATCCCTCGTAGAATATTGGGCACACTTATAACTTTTAATCCCACACGTCATGTATAAAGTTTAGATTTAACAAACTTAGGTCATCAATTAATTTATTCAACCATATGTTTTTTGTTAATACCGAAAATCATGATTACGAACGGTTACCAAAGGTAGCAGTGGTACCAAAAACAACCATTTTGTCTTATATGATTTGGTATCATCCCAAAAGTATTTGTTATCCGCCTTAATTGATCGTGTCAAAAATAACCAACTATACTTTTCACAATATAATGTTACCCGTCATGTAAAAAAAAATTTATTATTTTTTATTCAAAAAGAAAAAACCAATACCACCGCTATTAAAACCATCCAATACCACTATTTCTTCCACCAAACTAATGTTACCGCCTCCACCACTTAGTAACACCTTCCACTAGTTTCCACCACTTACTTCTTCCTCTAGTACCACCACCACCACTAATATCTATTGAAATAATTTTTGTCAAAATTATTATTTATTAAGGAGATATGTATTAATATTAATTAAGGGGGCATTTATGATGTAAAATTAATAAATCATTTATCATGAGAAATTAATGAGACATCAATTAATAAAACACTTATACTAATCAATATTTAAGTTGAACAAACCAACACCATAGATTTATCTCTCTAGACAAATCACTTATACTAATTAATAAAACACTTATACCAATTAATATTTAAGTTGAACAAACAACCACTTTGTTGATTTATCTTTCCTATCAATTCCAACCAAGGTGGAACAATGGTTAGAGGCCACTCTTATGACACAATAGGTCATGAGTTCGAACCTCCCGTTATAATTTTTGAAATTCCATATCTTGACTTGAGTATTCATTTTTAATTCATAATATTGGAATGAACACCACATGTGCGACTTGTAGGGTGGCACGGAAAACCACAGCCTTTGATTTATCTTTGCCAAGGATAAATCCTGACCACCACTCAGATAGGCAAAGTTAGCTAAACTATGCTTTATACTATTGATAAACACAATTACTACTGTTAAAACGGATGAATCACAATATTGAAGACCAAAATCGAAATTTTAGGAGAGACTTTTTGGTTTGGATCAAAATTGACCTAGGGCTTCATTTCGCTCATGGGAATTTCGGCTGAGAGAAAAGATAAGAGTGAGAAAGGAAAAAGTGAATGAAGTTGAATGAACCAAATTTTTTGATTTATCCTGTTGACTATATGAATTAGTTGACCTGGTCAAAAGTCTTTATTTCCTATGAGGGAAAATGTAAAAACCCGAAGGTTGCATGTTCGAACCCTCGTTGGGCGCATAAATTTTTAAATAGACAGATTTTTTATCAAAAAAATGTTAATAGTGGTCTAAATAGACCAGTTGTAAGATCACACTTTCTAAAATGTAAGAGATGTATTGGAAGGTCTCTATATCTAAGATCACAAACACTATAATATCAATGATCTTTAAGTTTTAGCCCTAAAAAGACCATAAGTGTTCATAAATTGTGATCTTTAGTATGTGCTCTATAGCACTTTTTGTTGTAGTGAATCCCGAGTCACCTTTGATATCCAACCAAGTTCACTCACGTATGCGGATAATATATGCGACTTAAAAGACATTCAAACTTTAGGGTTCAAGGCTTAATATTTCATTTTTTTAATTTTTAATTTTAGATTATATTATTATTACTCCCTCTGTCCTAAAAGTTTTGTCCTCTATTCTATTTTCGTTTGTCCTAAAATATTGTCCAGCTTTTGTTTATAGTCATATTTTTTAGTCAAACTCTCAAATATATCCTTCAAACTTTTACAATTATAAAACTATTTTAAATATCACCAATCTAAATATTAAATGATATTTTTCTCAACAGGAAACAAATCTAGTAAATCAAAAATAAATATTTTTATTTTTATCTTCTATTTAAATATTTCTATAAATATTATCATTACCAATGTATTTTTCTTACATACTCCATATACTCCTTTTAATTTTAGTACTAATATATCATTTAATAGGGGTAGTTTTTATAACGCCTCCTCCAGGTCTCCTTAATATCTTGACTTAGTCAAAGTGGACTAATAATTTAGGACGGAGGTAGTATAATTTATTTTATTATTATTATTATTACATAAAGAATATTACATTAACTAGTTGGAAGCCTAACAAGCTAAGCTCCAACAACATACTACTACATTAATTGAACAAAGGTCATGCTAGCCTACCAAATGAGCCTCATCGGTAACCTAGATAAGGGATCCGAAATGGCGGATGGGGGCTGAGATTGTGTCTCAAGTGGGGCAAACTAACTCTACCTTCCATGCTAATTCCTGCAATATTACGCCAGTGGGGGCTCGAACCTGGGACCCCCTAAAGCGCATGACTTTGGGAAACGGGGATGACCAGCAGAGCTAGGTACCCGTTTTTATTTATTTTTATTTTTATTATTATTTTTTTTAATAGAAAGAAATAAATTCTCAATATTTTTATTTATTGTATTTTTTTTTAATTTTAAGTATTTTTATCTTTAAAAAGGACCCAAACTGCCACAAAAGAAAAAGGAATTAAACCCTGAACCACAAGCCTTAAACCCTAAGCCTAATATTAAACTCTCAATCCTAAATTGAGAAGGGCATATTTTTCTTCTTTTTTTCCTCGCACATGGTATCCTACATATGTGACTTAACTGGATGGATGAACGGAAAAATTAAGATAGTGGGGCATTTTCTCAACCTATGCACAATGAGTTCTTTAAATTTTCCTTCAGTTTTGGGGCACCCAATTTTCCCATTTTCGACTTATTAAACGTTGATGAACAAAATGGAACTGAGGTACGAGAGAGTATAAATTTCGCTTCGTTCTTTCCACGTTCAATGCTATTCTAGATCTTCCACTTTATGATTTCTCCTATTCAAAGTTTCGATCCAGACTTTAGAATTTAGACGCATGCTTGAGAAATTAATATATGATGGCCTTGAAACGATTACTATTTACTATTAAAATTTGTGAAAGAAGGGCTTATTGATTTTGTAATAGAACTGTTTTTTAATTTTGATTTTAGTTTCTTCCACCATTAAATTTGGTTGTTTTCACAATTAGTCACATAGTTTTTGACGTAGACTCTAAGCTTAATTTGTTAAGAATATTTCGTCTTTTGTATTACCTTTTGTGATCACATTGGCGTGCAACTTTGTTGTTTACGAAATTTCCAGTAACGTCATATATTTCACTTATTTGTTAGTTACCGAAAGTTTGATATGCTTTTACTCAATTTTGAGAATTACCCTTACTAATTTGGTCCATAAACTAACTTTGTTATTTTCTATGAAATATATCGATTACACCAACTCTGTTACTCTCGGTCTAAACTCTTTGAATTTGGCATAGATTTTTGGTGTGAGAACGGCTTTGAACATGCATCGCCACTGAGGATGAAGTTTGGAAGGTGATTAAGATCATGGGATCTAATAAGTCTTTGGGACCTGATGGATTTACTATTGAGTTCATTAGAAGCTATTGGTTTATTATCAAAGGGGACTTCCTGAATCTTCTAAAAGACTTTCACAAAAATGGGACCGCTGATTTGAGTTTTAACTGCTCTTTCATTACCCTGATCCCAATGAAGAAAGATAATTGCACTCCAAAAGACTTCAGACCTTTGAGTCTTATAGGCATTGTTTATAAGATTGTTTCTAAGGTGGTTACTGAGAGAATGAAGAAGGTAATGCCAGATCTTATTTCTGACTTTCGAGGGGCATTTATTCAAGAGAAACAAATTCTGGATGAAGTGTTAATTAAAAATGCATGTGTACATAGTAGAATAAAAAATTATAATCGGGTATTCTTTGTAAAGTAGAAATGGAAAAGGCCTTCGACAATGTCAATTGGCAGGTTATATTTACTATTTTACAGAAGGTGTAGGATCCGTTGACATGGTTAGAGTGACATAATCTTGATATTTTAGCTCCATTTTATACCAAAACCAGACGGTAATCAATTTGAAGCTAATTTTTTGGTGACATGTTCTTCTTATATGTCTCTACAGTTCAACCAAAAATGAGAGCATTCCGAGATGTATAAGAGAACCATCTACCATTTTGAATATCAACAGTTTAAGATTAACGGTTGAAATTAAAATTTATGGATGGTGAGGTTTCGTAATTCAGAATACTCTCGTTTTGGTAGGAGTATAGAGTTTAATATAAGGAACATGTCACCAAAATCTTAGCTTCAAATTCATTGGCGTTAAGAATTTTTAGAAAAAAATGTGCCACTATTTCATGATAATGTCATTCTAACCATGTCATCGGATCCTTCCCCTTTACATAATCATGGGTTTGGTAATAAATGGATTTCTTGGATCAGATGGTGTGTAAATACTTCTCATATGTCAAGTATTGTTGAATAACGACTCTTACGAACAAGTATAAACCATCTAACGGATTAAGATAAGGATATTATCTTTTTTATCTTTTTTTTTCTTCTGATGGTAGAAATTATTCTCAGATTATTGGAAGACGCAGTTAAAAGGAGTCAGATTTTTACGTTCAAAGTTGCAGACAAAGGTATTACAATATCTCATTTGCAATTTGCAGATGACACCTTTGTTAGATCATAGCTCGGTTGAACCCACCAAGCGTTGGTATGCCAAGTTTGGTTGTCATATTTTAGTGAACCAAAACTAAATTAAAGAGTCGCTTGATTATGTACTAGATTCAACTTCGTATAGGTTAGCTTGAAAATATTAGGATATGAGACATTACAAGTATTGCGAAGACTTGAAGAAGTGAAGAAGTAAGGAGCTACAACGACAACATCATCCTTCCACCTGAGGTTAGTGATATTAGACTTGAACTGTTTCATTCCCTAGTGTATCTTTCAAGTCGTGCATATTGAAAACATAAATGCGAAGCATAAATAATTACACTCTAGTTAGACGTAGTATTAAGGAATACAATACGAAGTATAACGCTTGTCTTTTGAACTTCGTATATAAGACATCAACATAATCGTTTGAATGCTATTGTGATTATGTATGGATATGAGGTGAAGATTTCATCTTAGGAAACAATGTTTTCCATTAGTTTAAATGAAGTAAATTCATGAACTTGTTTTGTGAATCGGAAGAGAATTCGCTAGGCTTATTGGTATTTTGAATCATTGCATATCTTTTGTACTACCAATATGTGTGATTATTATAACCGCTCATGACTTGTTTATGTTCTTGGTAAAACTATTCACAAGGCCTGACTTTTGTATTGGTATGACTTTTATTAGTGAAACCTATCTTAAGTAATCACCTGAGATGGTATAATCGATTTAGTGTTATTGGTATCACCAACTCTAGGCAAAGGGGAACCGATCCTATGAAGAGGTGCAACCGATCACAAGTGGGGAATCGATCCTTGTAAGAGGTGCAACACGTTTTTAGTAGATGAGGGAACCGATCCTATGAACATGTGCAACACGTTTTTAGTGAAAGGGGAACCGATCCTATGGACATGTGCAGCAAATACAAGTAGGTACCATAAGTATGTGGGGAATCGATCCTAGTACTTACTACTTAGTCAACCGAATTTTTGGAAAGCTAGTGTGACTATGCAAAGTACTCACATGGAGGTAGAACCGAAACTTGTTTTGGTAGAACTGTGAAACCCATGATTTGTGATTGAGTGCTCTTAATCAATCACATAGTTCTTGAAAGTCAGATGAACCAATTCTAAACTTGTATGGAAGTGTGGAAAATCGGTTTCAAGATTGTAAGTATGAAAGAGGACTTACAAAGTAAAGATGTCGACATACTTTGAACATGTGCAGTAACGCTTATCTTTTATTGTTCAAAGATATTCCTTAATAGCTAAAGGAAAAATCCCGGATCGAAAAATAACCTCGTTTGATTGGGGGCCAAGAATATTAATTGGGGGGCTTGAAATTTTATTTGCACCCCAATTTTTTCAGGGGCGTATTAAACCGATTGTGAAAATACTATTTTACCCTTCACTAAAAATAAATCTTAAAAACCTATTAACCCTTAATCCTAAGCCCCAATTCATTTTTAGTTCTAAACAAAAAGATCACTCCCTCCCCTCTCACCCTCTCGACTTTTCTCTTCTCCTCCATTAATGACTCCAAGAAAACAAAAAAAAATTCTTCACCCGAAAAATTTCAGTTACAGTAAAAGGGTCGTAAATTCGACAAGCCTAAACCCTAACGATTTTTCATATGCATGTAGAGACTATAAAAAATCGTTAGGGTATATGATGATCAAGATAACGACCATATTTCTGGTTTTCATATTTTTTTACCCTAGATTAGAGTCGTTAACATAATATAGAAACCTATAACGATCCTCTATGGACGACCCTTTTTTAAAGGTCAACGACCCCAGGTGAAAAACAAACAACATCTCTATCCCAAATTTTTTCAAAGTCGTCTTGGTATAAACACACAAAATAACGACTCTTTGTGACCCAAGCTAAGAGTCGTCAGGGTATATCATATTACCCTGACGATTTTTCATAACCTGGAAAAGTTGCAGGTTTGAGTCGTCATTTTTGGCGTCAATACATTGACGACTTTATAGAGTCGTTGGGGTAAACATCCCTCGACATTGACGACTCTTTTTCTGTGTTTTGACATATATCCAATCCATGGGAGAATTTAAGATAACCTTACCATCAACACAATCATCTTTGTTACTTGAACCTTCTCCAACATCATTTCCCCTACTTGAATTACTCATTTCTAAAAACCCCAAGTTTTCCTCTAAAACCTCCTCTTCTTCTTCTCAACTCAAAAAAAAAAAAAAAAAAAAAAAAAAGGAAAAAATATTCTAAAATCTGATTTTAATCTAACATAATCTAACCACACTAATTAAATTAAGTTTATTAAGCTTTAATACTAATCATTCGGGGGCAGTTTAGGTATTTAGAAAAACATTTGCTAAGGGGTGACCCAAATTAGGTTTGGGTGACCTTTTTTTCCTCTAATGGAAGGCCCCCAATTAATATTCTTGGCCCCCAATCAAATTAGGAAAAATAAATTGAGAATCTTTTATTTAAGGTTTTTAATTTTATTTTTGGAAAATGAAAATTGTTAATGTGCATTTACTAATTGGATATTTTCTAAGATATTTTCGGTCAAACCATTTCCAGGAATTATGGAAACCGAATCTGGAATATATTGCATATCTTGAGAATATTTTCGGTTTTGGAAATTCCTTGGTGTCTGAACTTCCTTGGTCTATAAATACTAAAGTTTGCATTTCTAGCAAACTAATCCTCAGAGCCAGAAAAACTACATAGTTGTGTTGTTACTGGTGGAGCCGCCTATTCGGAGAGGAAGTAACCTAATTAGGCGAAATCTCTTACGGCTACTCGGTTTAAAGACTTCTTTGGGATTGAGAAGCTCTATTAGTACTGTTGGTGGGAAACTAGATAATGAGTTTATTATTAGTTTTCGATTGATTAGATCGACTAACGGTTGTTGAAATTTGATTGCACCTAGATTGTTTATGCTATAGAATCTTCTCTTCTGATATAAGATTCTCTCAAATTAGATCAAAGTTTCGACAGAGATCTTTAGATAGTTTGTAGATCCAAAGACGTCTTGTGATAATCCATTGTTAAAAGACTCCATTCTGTGCGTGATTGATCACAAGTGATTCAAGTTCATTGTGAGCAGATGTTTATTGAAGATCTAATTAAGAATATTTGAAGACAAAGAAGACATTGAAGATTTCTGATTTGGGTTCATAATCTTTGGTGTGCACAATACTTGTTTCGGTTAAAGAGGATCCAACTATAATCGGTTTATCCTTGTGGTAGATTGGATTGATTAGTTGAGTAGATAGGCATCAATACGCTACTTTGTTCTTAAAAGTATTGATTGGAAAATATTAAGCAATTACATTGGTAGTTGTTGTTAGATAGATCTAAGGACGACAAAGGAGTTTATTGGGATAAAAGGAAGAGCCTTTTGTTGAACTCACATCACTTGGTTGAAAAGAGTTGATACCAAATAGATTTGTTATTCCTTTACTATTGGAATACGCACCAAAGGAATTGTTCCAAGTGTGTGACTTTTTCATAAGTTGATGGCGTGGGAATACGGACGTAACTAGGTGAACTATATGTTTAGTTGCTTGGTATCAACTATACAAAGTTGGTTTGATTTTGTATAGCGGCTTAATCTTGAGAGTATTCAATTCTGAACAAGGTCCCGGGGTTTTTCTGCATTTTGCGGTTTCCTCGTTAACAAAATCTTACTGTGTCTTTTACTTATCTATTTTCGCACTTATAATTGTTTTTATTATAATTAGAAGTAAAATACACAAACGTTAATTCCTATTTACTTGATAGCAATCCTATTGTGTTTGGTTAAGTCCGAACCTATTATCAAGTAAACAAACTTCGTTGTTGTATTGTCTCGATCTCGTATCCATAGACGATCACACGAAGTGTGAACCGATTAGTTACATTGTCTCGACTCAGTCCATAGACAATCACTTTCGGAGAAAGCACTTATAGGTGGAAAAGTTTTAGATTGAGGTATATTTGGGTACCCTCATCTTTTCATCCTTGATTTGCATTAATTCTAAAGTAGATGAAGTCAGGATATTACTCATCCTTTTTTCCATGTTTGAATCTCTTACCTGTATGAATTTGAATCTAGATAAGAGCACAATTGTTAATGTTGGAGTTGACGAGGTTGTTGAAAGTCTAGATGCAGAGCTTGGATGTATAATAGAAAAATTACCTATCAAGTAATTAGGTATGCCTATCCGTGCTCACTGGAGATCTATTTTAATTTGGGATGGTGTGTTAGAAAAAATGGAGCATAAACTAGCTACTTGGAAAAACAAGTTCTTGTCAAAGGAAGGAAGGCTAGTTCTTATAGGACATTTTCTTACTAATTTACATGTTCATTTTGTCTCCTTATTCCACCTTACTGGTAATCTGGAAATTAAAAATGATACAACTTATCTGAAATTTGTTGTGGGATGATGTGTAGGGAAACAAGAAAATAACTTGAGTTGGTTAGACAAAAATTTGTGTTCCAAAGGAATATGGTGTCTAGGTGGGACAAGCTTAAGAAGAATTAATCAATCTCTTGTTAAAAATAGGGTATGGGGATACTGAATAAAGTAGAAATGCCCATTGATGGAAGATAGTCCAGCAAAAGTTCAATTCTAATGATTAAATGTTTATGCCAACTATCGACAACAAAGCTCAAGATAAAAGTGTGTGGAATATCTATGTAGTTAACATGGTTTTTGTGTTGCAATGTTATCCCACTTTTATGGTGAAGAACAAAAGATTCATAAGACTTTGGATCGATAAATGGGTAGATGCTGGTTGTTTAGAAGATTTGTTCCCAGTAATCTCCAAAGCGAGAAAAAGAAGCAAACTATTGTTTCCGATATGATTAAGGATAGTGTATGGAAAGGTGACTCCAAGAAGTCTTTGAATGATAATGAGCATCTTATGGCGAGATTTGGGTAACACGCGTTATTTGGTTGATGAAGATCAGATGAATTGAAGATACTGAAAGATTTTAGTACTAAATAAAAGATGTTATGAGGTAGTAAATGGAGAAATGCAACCCAGTCATTTCAAGAATTATTTGTGGAAGAAGACTATACCATCAATGGTTAGTTTCATGCTTCGGGATGCTTTTCTTAACTCTTTACTTACAAGATATACGCTATATTTTTTCCTTTATCTTACGCTTTCGAAGTCTGGGATTATTTTTTTAAGGCTCTTTGATTGTTTGGCCTATACAAGACACTATATTTTAGTTCTTTGGAGCATGAAATACTAATGTTTTGAGTGGAAATAGTAAAGAAGTCTTGTATATCTTGCAGTATGTTATGCTTTGGATAACTTGGAACGAACAAAATGATAGGGTGTTTGGAACAAGTAGTAAAACTCCACAACAACTCATTGATTTGGTTAAGCAAACTATAATTCTGTGGAGTTGTGACACAATAACTTTTAGGTTGGTTGATACTAGGTTAATTAGGAGTAATTCATGGAAGAATATATGTACACCAAAGAGTAAGGGTGGTTTGGGCATGGTGGAGGAAGATTATTTATGAAAAAACTAAAGCAGACATGAAGTTTTTAGTTCATATTCAATTCAATGAGGCTGTTGGAAGGAGTATGTGGGATGAGATTCTAAAAGGTAATTAACTTTGCAAGTTAAGAATGGTAAATGCATTAGGTTCTGGCAAGACTGGTGGATGGGGAATTATTCTCTAAAGATATCCAAGACTTTTTAAAATAAGTAGACATAAGAAGTTGGTTATAGATGACATTTTGAACCCCAATTGGAATCTCTAGATCCCGATGAGAGAATAGATTTGCTGGAAATCAAGTTTAAGTTAAGAAATCTGGTCTTAACTCATGATGAAGATGATGATATTAAAGGTGAAGGTACAACTACAGTTATTTTCAAGAAACTAACAACAGATGATACAGACTGGAATGGTCACAATGCTTTGGAAAGTAAATATGTTCCTCCTAAGTTCATGTTCATAACGTTGGAGGCTTTTCATGACTCTATAACAACTTTGGATATGTTATTATGTAGAGGTGTAGCTATCAATCCAATCTCTTATCTGTGTTGTGATGATGTAGAGTCAACGAATCATCTTTTCTTAACCTGCGGATGTGCTCAAAATCTCCGGGAGTATTTTATTTTGACTCTACAGGTTATGTGGGTTATGCAAAGGGATTTAAAGTCTTTAATTTGTAGTTGGAAGCTTCAGAGAACAACAGAAGTGAGGAGAATTGTATGGCACATAGTTCCTTTTGCAGTGTGTTGGGAACTGTGGTTGGAACGGAACAGAAGAGTGCATGGAGGAAGGGAAAGATCTTTTGGTGAACTTGTATATGCGGTGAAGATAGACATATGCTTATGGAGATCGTCTAATGATATCTTAGAAGGGTATACCATTGATTAGATTTTGCATAATTGGGAACATATAATTACTTTGTAAAAAAAAATTTCGCTTTATAGTTTGTTCTTTTGAACTCTTGTAAAATACCTTTTTATTTTCAATATATATAACATTTTCTTATCGAATTTTTTTTAGGAGTAATTAGGAAACTCTTATGCAAATGTGCGTAGTTTCCCTTTCTCTGTTTTGTAATTGTCTTCGTCTTTATTTTCTTTAATATAACTTTCATCTTTCGATAATAAATTTTATAAGTCACGTTGAGAATACCACAATTCCACTTATAATATTCCATGTACTATGATAATCTTGAAAAAAATGATATTTTGACTCTTAGTGTTCCAGTATTGTGATACTCTTTAAAGTAATGCCCTTCCACTTATAGAGCTTCACTAACTATGAGAACTTGAGATTATTAATATATCACTTTTATTTTGTATATTTCACTTAGTATCACATTTTCACTTGCAAAAGTATTATGATAATTTTGAGTGTATTGTACTTTAGAGGTGTCAACTAGGCTGTGCCAGCACGAGCATAGCCCAGCACAGCACGCTAAAATTTGAGCACAGCCCAGCCCAGCACGGCACAACACGTTAGTTAAATGGGACGTCTTTGGGTTTGACTAATTGGCACGAGCACAAAGACACAGACGCGACACGGATAAGCACGTGGCCCAGCCCATCACAACACGTTAAACAAAGACGTCATAACATGTACAAATACACCATATAACAAGGAATAATACATCACATTTTTTCTATATTTTAAAAGAGTCACTATTCTAGCTAGTTTTTAACATTTTATGTTGGCTTATTTATAACAACACATATAATACCTTAATATTTGGAAAATATATTTCAATATTGTTGTTATAATGTCGTCACCTATATTTAACTAGAACATTAATTTACATGATAATAATCCAATTTTATATTTGATGGGCTATTTTTTTTTATTGGATAAACTTGTTAATTTTACTTGAAATAATTACAAATGATATGTTGTCTAATTAAATTCTTGTGATAATGTCCGACTTAATGTATACATTAAGTGATTTCAAATTGTTTATAGCACGTGTGCCAGCACGGCACGACACGTTTATTCGTGTGATGTGCTGTGCCTAGCTTTTGACTAGTAAAGAACAGCACGGCACAACACATTTAAATCGTTGGCACAACACAGCACAGCACGACACATGGTACGTGAAGCACGCGACTTCGTGTGCCGAGCTGTGCCGGGCCGGCACGTTTTACACCTCTATCGTACATCCACATATAAAGTTCTACCTATTAAATTTATATAGTTGCATGTATTCGATAATCTTGAAAAGATCCTATTGCACTTATAGAGTTCCATCTATAATGAAATCATTGAAAGTATAGATGTAATAATGTTATAAATATCGTCTTGAGAATATCATACTTCCACTTACAAAGTTCTACGTATTAAACTTATAAAGTTGCATGTACTTTGATAATCTTGAAAAGATCCTATTGCACTTATAGAGTACCATCTATTATGAAATTCTTGAAAGTATTACTGTAATAATGTTATAATTAAATACCTTCTTGAGAGTATCGTACTTCCACTTACATAGTTCTACTTATTAAACTTATAAAAGTTCCATGTACTTTGATAATCTTGAACAGATCCTATTACCGTTTACTGAGTTCCATTTATTATGAAATTCATGAAAGTATCGCTGTAATAATGTTACAAATATCATCTTGAGAGTATCGTTGCAATAATATCGTGAATATCGTCTCGAAACTATCGTTGCATTAGTGTTGTGAATATCGCTTCCATCTATAGGTTAGTTCCACGTAGTACAAATCTTTCGGTTCCTATTGTAATGGTCTTGCTTGCTATATAAACAAGCAAAAGGAATGTAAATACTCAGCAATTTTCACCTTTTATGTTGAGTCGCTCTTCCATGGAAAATTTGATGGCTTCTTTCTTTCCATACAAGGTTTCAATTAAGCTTGTAGTGTTTTCTAAGATCTTCACTTGTTTATGTCTACACCACGATGCCTCATCTTGGCAAGGTCTCATACCATGAGGTAAAATATATACAAGTCAATCCGTAGCTCTGCTTATGTGATTGTTTTTTCGTTAGGCAACTGCGTTTCCACCGTGTCCATCTATAAAGAAGCTAGCCGAAATAAGACGAACATAAAATCCTTTTTCCCTAAAAATGGCATCCTCTAGTTCCTTTGCTTTTACCATTTTACAAACTCTTTTGAAAACTGTCCCTAAACTAATGTTTTATTTTAGGATATTTTTCTAAGACTCACTCCCACATTGTCAATAACTTTCTATTATTTTTCTTAGTAGGCCTTATGGTTATGAAGTTTCTTTGGAAACACCCTAATTTTTACGCGTACAGTTAAGGTTTATTATTATTTTCTTAATGAGCGTTATTGTTTTGTGTGCAGTTTGTTTATAAGAGTTTATTTTACTCCAAAACAAAAAAGAAAAAAAGAAAGAAAAAAAAATCGTATAAGGAAATAGTAAATGCCCATATCATATATGATATGAACGAACAATTATGAGTAAAAGACTTATGTTTTCATTGCAGGAAAAATTGCTTCACTATGTGTCGAAAGATGCCTCATCTAAAATGTCCAAACACATTAGGTACGTGAATTTCACTTATGCTTCTTAATAATCACAAGAATGTTTTAATTTGGTAACGGCAACATATTAGCTTTACTGTGGTGACCACTAATTACCCAGTCCATCGATGCTTCTTTTAATTGTCTCTTAAGAGGCGGGCACAGGCACTGCACATCGGCAGCTCACACACAAAGGGACGGCCAGGAGTTTGGGTCATACATTTCGCAACAGTATCAGAAACACAAATAGGCATCTAGCAGCTGTTAAAGTAGGTAAGACTGTGACACGTGCCTAATGCGCTTAGTTCATCTTTTCTTTTCTCACATCGATTGACTCCGTGATTTGATACAACGGTTTTATTTTTTTCGATTTATGATATTGAGTACGAGATCACATAAAATGGGATCTCAACTAAAAAGTTTTGGATAAAATGGGATCTAGCTCAAAAACAACTCTCATCGTAACCATTAATCACAAAACAACAGTTTTGCTAGTTCAGCCAATATTTTAGATACTGGTTAGTCCCTATCATGATGTGGGCTGAAAGCTTTTATGAAATAAAGTGATCCCCAAAACTCGCTTGGAACAAAACGCATGTGAAATTAAGAGAAAAACCTTAGAGATTTATATTTAAAATGATGGAAATGTGGTAGGAAGCGGGACACTTTTCAATATTACCTAGTTGTAACAGCTTCACCAAGCAGTATTTATTCTCTCTGGCAGTCTGGGCTATGTCAGAGAGTCTTGCAACAGTTTGCGAATAGTTTATTACATAAAAATTGTTTCGATAAACTCTTACACTAGGAAAATACTTCAAGACTTTCTGACATGACAGTTTAAGTAACATCAATAGTAACGACAATGATGCCTAACCTACTTCAATGTCTAAGATTTTCATTCTTCCAAAAATGTTTGTTCTAAGTGAGTTTTGGGTTTCATCATGCCATTGCATCAAATATTCCTAAGATTTATTGGTTATGGTGAGTACTTTTTTGAGTTTAGGTTCCATTTTATTGAGAGCTTTTGAGTCGACATCCCGTACTCGATATCAATTCGATACAAACCCGTGGTGTTAAATCACCAAGTTGGTGGAGAATTATTATAAGAAGATAGGTTCATCAAGGTCGAGAAGAGACCAACCAGCCAAATGGTGAAAAGGATAAACATTTTAGCCTGTGAAAACGATCTTGTTTTGATGGATGCAGGAAGTAAGGTGTGGAAGAAGTACAATGTAACGCTTTTCCAGTATCTCGAGTAGTGCATTATGGTGCCCTTTCATATTTTACTTCAAGTGTACAAGTGCTGCACTATGTCCTGTGATGTTTTACTTCAGGTGTGCTCGCCCTGCATTGTTTTTCCTGTGATGTTTTATTAGGTGTATAATATCCAGATCCCGCAAACATCAATATTCCATAATATATCAAGGCTTCCTAATCAACATATATACTTAAGTCTGGTTCATGTCGGAATGTGTTGCAACTTTGTTGCATGGTAATTGATTGCCCCCTTGCCACTGATATTAAATCTGATATGACTTTGTTGGTTTAGAAAGTACTGGTTATCGCTAACTTCACCAACTCTGTACTGCTATGTTGTCTTATGTGTAAACTGAAGTTAGTAGAAACTCTGTAATCATTCTCTATCTCACATTTTGTCAGAATTAGTTGAAAAGTATTCGAGCAACGATGCAATTTTGAAAACTGTCTCACAACAATGAACAACTGACTGGTGCTCAATAAGTTCCTTGAATTTCGTATAGAACTCCAGTAACAAACTTCAACGTTACCATGTAGAATAAGAATGCTCCGTAACTGGTTTGTTGGTGGTATCCTCGAACCCACAAAGTATTTTCTACACGTGGGGTGCAACAAAGTTTGCTTACAATCCCTTGTCGATCTTAAAGATGGGCTGCCAACTGCATGGCTGCTAATGGGGGACCGGAATTTGCAGGGTACCGTTTGAGTGATCGGATGTAACTCATATGAAACGGTACCCCTGGAAATTCCGGTCCCCCCATTAGCAGCCTTGGCCAACTGTGGGAAGATCATGACCAAAGGTCACTAAGGCAATAAACCAAACGGTCGGGAACGCTAAACAAAATATTTTGACAAAATATCTTAACCCCTCGTTTCCATGTATCTAATGGCATTGAACTTGCCGGCGCGACAAGAACTCCATTTTTATTCGGCTCCTCTAGTATATCTACAACGTTGTTTGTAGCCTGCTAGGACCTATCCCCACCAATATCCCCATTGGCAAATGCCATTCAATAGGGCTAAGCATTCGGAGATTAATAGAAGAAAAAGAAACCCAAAATAGCAAAAAATCTTGCAAATAATAATTACTTATATCGGCAAGCTTATGATGACAATGAAATCATAATTAAAACTTGAAAGCGGTACATTTTTAAGTAAGATCCAAACAGCAAACAATACAACAAAACATTTATTCTAAAAACTATTTAACAAGATCTGGACCCCAAACTTTCACCACAACCTTAATGGTTCTTATATTAAGGTAAAGTCTCTAATAAGTGACGCCGCGTTTCTGAAGGGGTATATTAATTATATGTCCCTACTTTTAACTCCCTACAAATATATCCTTATGCAATAATAAAGAGAAAATGGGTCATTTGTCCACAAAAATTTAAAACACGGTTCAAATGGACAAGTAAAAAAAAGTACGGGTGAAATAGCCAAAAAAAAAATAGCAAGGATGAAACTGGATTCATCTTGGCTTATACTTAAAAAATACCAAGGATGAAAATGATGCATCCTGTGTAAAATAAAAATAAGAAAAAATATTTGAAAATGGACAGATGAAACGGTTACATCCCGCCTTATTTTTAAATTTTTGTCCATTTAAACAAGATCTTTTTAATTTTTGGCTATTTAAACAAGATCAAAACCTAAGTGTCTTTTTCACCAGTGAATTGTTGATTTTGGTCTTTTTGACCAATTTTGTGAACAATAAATATGTCCCTTATTTTTTAATAACCTTATCCATTTAATATTAGATTACCTTAATACCATCACCCATATAATATTTTTTCTTCATTTCAAAATGGAACAAATTTCTTCCACTACCACTTCACGACCATCACTAGCATCACCACCACCGCCGTTCAACAACCACCACCTACCAACCGCCACCACCACTAATATTCCACCAGCACTCCTTCACCACCACCATTACACCACCACCAGGTCCTCCACCACCACTAGTCCATTGCGCCACCACCACTAGTTCTTCGCCCGCCGCCACCACCGCCGCCGCCACCACCGGTTTCAAATATTTTTGTATCAACAACAATAGTTGATCCAAATAAAAATAGAACCAAAAGTAGAAGTTTATCTAGTTTAGGGATTAACAACGATAATTGATCCAAGAAAAAGGATAAACAGTAGAAGTTGATCCAATTTTAGTGGATCAACAATGGAAGTTGATCCATAAAATTGGATCAACAATGAAAGTTGATCCATGTAAAATGAAGTGAACTTGGCGTGAGTCGAACATGAATCATCTGACATGGAGTCAGTCATGCTACCATTGCACCACAAGTTCAATATATTGGAAGAAATTTACATGATTTAAACTACAAAGCATGATTTAAACTACAAGCATAATTATACTTATCCAATGAAATATCGTCAACAATAGGAGTTCAAAGGATCAACAACAAGTAGTTGATCCCATGTAGATGGATCAACAACCATAGTTGATCCATTAAAAATAGGGTCAACAACATGAGTTTATCCCACAAAATAGATCAACAACAACAATTAATCCCATAAAAACATATAAACAACAACAAATTGATCATTACTCCGTAGCTTCATAAACACTAACAACTCCAAGACCGCCTTCAAAACCAATCTCGACAACTACAACAACCAGAACCACGATTCTACTACTATTTCCATGACTAATTTCTCATGCGTACCTCACCACCATTACCGCCACCTACAAATCACACATCTCCAAAGACCACCACCACCACCAAAACAAGCAAAACCAAAATACAACACCAATTCATCATTCCAACCAAAACCACCATAGTTGATCCAATAAAAAATTGGGTCAACAACATGAGTTGATCCAAAATATATATGGATCAACAACCATAGTTGATCCAAAATATATGGATCAGCAACCATAGTTGATCCAATATCACTTCCTGCTTCAACCTAGATAACCACCATATTTCATTCATCAACATGCTTCAATCTCTGTAACAACAACTCATACCAACACTGCCACCAACAAATCACACATCTCCATCACCACCACCACCACCACCAAAACAACCAGAACCAAAATCCAACACCAATTTTATCATTCCAGCCAAAACCACCTCCGTCTACATTATCAATTTCTTAGTTTTAAACTATTCTAATCTACGTCACAATCACTCACAATACCACCAGTACCGAAAGAAACATACCTCATCCGCCGTCGTTACTACACCACCGCCATAAATCGTAACTTGAACCAGATCTCGATCTATAATTGCAACATAAAAACAGGACCTCGATCTATTTAAATCCGATTTCAAATTCGGTTTTAGAAGAAAGAAGAAGAAAGTGGTCGTAGTTGCGAGAGGTGGTGGTGGTGATGTTGTTGAGGATAGTTCGATTAAATCTGAATCCATTAGCGGTGGAGAAGGTGGTCGTAGTTGCAGAGGTGGTGGTGGTGGCAATGGTTGTTTTAGAGAAGAGAATGAGAAAGTAATTTTCGATCCGGAAAGATGGAGATGTAGATCATGATTAAGGAGATAGTGGTGGTAGTTATGGTGATCGTCTTGGTGGCGCTTGGTTGTGGTGGTGTCGGAGATGGTAGTGGTGGCGGCAGCCATGATAAACTGTTGTTTATGGGTGAAAATCGTTTCTGCCGATTTCAGTAAATTCGGTAGGTGAGTGAGAAACTGGTTTAGACCCTAAACAAATGTCTTGCACGTGAGCACTTTATAGATTCGAGAGATCAATCGTACAAGTCCGGCCTAAACCAAGAAATGGCCGTTCCCGGACTTGCTTGATCCACAAAGTGAAGGAGAAGGGTTGATTTGGGGAGGGAAGCAAAGAAAGGTGTTGAGACCGAGAATAGTTACGGGGAGAGTAATGTCTCGACTTGTATCGGAAAGTGAAAGCTTAGGAAGCTTGCAAGAGATGAAAGCTTTTTGGAGAGCTTGCAAAGTTGCCTTTTACGAGTGTAGTATTTTTCTCCACGAGACTTGTTGTCCGGGGTGGAAATAGGTAAGACCTATTTATACAAGTCGAGATTGAAACGTACCACAGCCTCATGAAGGAAGATAGTAAAGGGTGAAATAATGGGGAGGAGGTGGTAATCAAATGGTGTTAATGGGTGAAAACGTTTTCACCATTATTTCCTCATTTATTTGACCGCTTTATTCCCTTTCACGCTTTCTTAATGTGAGCGTAGTGTACGCTGCAAGCTGTGACCGCCAAACCAAAACCCTGGAAAGCATCCCCAGTTTGTGTTGATATCTCGTAGGTTGCACCTTGAGCGCAAGTGGCGCTCCTAGTGGCGCGTGTGGCATGTGCCATTGGCATGTGCGGAATGCCCTTGTTGCGGGTTGTACTTGAGCGCAAGTGGTAATGCCAGGCTGCTGGTGGCGTGCGTGGCATGTGCCAATGGCATGTGCGGGAATGCCTTGGTGGTAGGTTGTATGTTGAGTGTAAGTGGCAATGCAGGAGTCGCTTAGTGGCGTGTGTGGCATGTGCCAATGGCATGTGCGGAATGCCTTGATGGTAGGTTGCACGGTTTGCAAGTTAGGCTACCAGCGTGTGTGTTTGGCATGTGCCAATGGCATGTGCGGAATGCCTTGGTGGTAGGTTGCACGGTTTGCAAGTTAGGCTACCCGGGCGTGTGTGTTTGGCATGTGCCAATGGCATGTGCGGAATGCCTTGGTGGTAGGTAGCACGGTTTGCAAGTTAGGCTACCAGCATGTGTGTTTGGCATTTGCCAATGGCATGCGGGGCCATTAGGGCCGTGGCCTTGGTGGTAGGTTGCACGGTTTGTAAGTTAGGCTACCGTGTGTGTTTGGCATGTGCCAATGGCATGCGTGGCCATTAGGGCCGTGGCCTTGGTAGGAAAAGCTACCCGAGCATGTTGGCATGTGCCAATGGCATGCGTGGCTAGTGGCCATGGCCTTGGTAGGGAAAAGCTACCCAACGAGCATGTTGGCATGTGCAATGGCATGCGTGGCCGACTTGGCCGAGTTGCATGGTTTGTAAGCCTAGGGCGCTATATTTGGCATGCGCCAATGGCATAGCGGCTGAAATATGGCTTTGTGGTACGTGTTGGCACGTACGGCCATGTTGACCTAGTTGCACGTGTTGAAACGTAGGGCGCTATATTTGGCATGCGCCAATGGCATACGGCTTGGAAATATGGCTTGTGGTACGCGTTGGCATGTGCCAATGGCACGTACGCGCCATGTTGACCTAGTTGCACGTGTTGCAAGCCTAGGGTGCTATATTTGGCATGCGCCAAATGGCATAGTGGCTTGGAAATATGACTTGTGGTACGCGTTGGCATGTGCCAATGGCACGTACGGCCATGTTGACCTAGTTTCACATTTTGCAAGCCTAGGGCGCTATATTTGGCATGCGCCAATGGCATAATGGCTTGGAAATATGGCTTGTGGTACGCGTTGGCATTTGCCAATGGCACGCACGGCCATGTTGACCTAGTTGCACGTGTTGCAAAGCCTAGGGCGCTATCTTTGCATGTGCCAAATGGCATACGGCTTAGTTTGGCATGGTTGCCAATGAGTGTGATATGTAGTTTGGTTTTGGCGTCGCTGCCATGGTGCGCGTGTGCGTCTTGGTTTTGGTGTTGTTGCGGTGTCGCGCGG
>JAJJWW010000385.1:0-29825 GCA_023531295.1 Papaver armeniacum
AAATTATAATCACTACAAACTTTCTCTCTCCCAATGACTTGTCCAACATTAAGAAAAAGAATCCTCCTCACAAATGTACTTATTCGACTTTTTACATAGGGTAGTCTACAATGGATGACAGCTAAGTTGTCCTTTATTTTGGGAACGACTTGCGAAATATCATAAATATACAAGTATACAATCTCGCAACTCTCCTAACTTCAGCTAGATCTTCACACTTTTCTCATGTTTTGGCTGTCGTCATTCATTGCGTCATCTATATTACTTACGCGACCCCTCGCAATGCATTGTTTATTGATCCCGCCGAATATTGATGTCGCGATATTACGAGTAGCAGTAAACGCAATTAAGTGGAGGAAGAGAGTTGAATAAAAGTTGCAAAGAGGGAAGGTAAAGAAGAAGAGAAGGTGAGAAAACTATATATAGAGAGAAGAATTCTCGAGAAAACAAATGCATTTAATGCGAGATGGGACGTGAATGGTCAAGAAAAAAGGCCGAAGAGATTACAAGAAAAGAGTGGAAGAAGAAACATGTGTAATAAATTTCGTGTAAAAGTACGAGTTGTAACGGACAAAGATGAACAGGTTGCGGCGTTTCAAAATATTAGTTCTCATGACATTCTCTTCTTCGCCGAAGAACATGAGAAGAGTGGAAATTAGGATCAATATCCCGCGACATCAATACTTCGCGGATCAATAAATAAACAAGTGATTGCGAGGGGGTCATGAAGAGTAATATAGATGGCATGGCAATGACGACAGCCAAACATGAGAAAAGTGTGAAGATCTAACAAAGTTTGTGAGAGTTGCGGATTGTATACTTGTACATTTGCGATATTTCGCAAGTCTTTCCTGAAAATAAAGGGACTGACTTAGTCACATCCATCAATATACTACCCTATATAAAGAGTGAATAAGTCTGTTTGAGGAGGATTCTTTTCGCAGTGTTAGACAAGCCATTAGAGAGAGAAAGTTTGTGATGATTATAATTTCTTTAGCTCTTTTCACATTTTACCCTTGTAAACATTCAAGGAAATAATCAATAAAAAATTAGTGTTATTCATCTTCAAATGTCTTAGTTGTGTGGATTATTGTGAGGGGTGTAGTGTAGGATTTCTGCAACTACAAATTTCAAATTAAATGAGTATCCTTGTTTTCTCCAATGTACCTCTCCACATTATTAATAATGAAATTTTGTGTTGATTTACTAAATTTTGTGTTGAAATTTTAATATTGAATTTTACTTGTATAAAAGACATTGAAATGAAAATGGACGAAGAAAACTATTCTCTCAAGAATGATTAGTATGCACATATCAAACCGAATGTACCTTCTATAAATACTTTTCAAGGAACTTGTATGAATTTATGTCGGTTTCATAACTTAGGTATGAATTTTAACTTCATAAGCATTGAGGTATGGGTCATAAAATTATCCAAAAATATATCAAGATGTTACCAAACTATAAATTTCAAATAATTACAAATCCATATAAAGCAAAGCACTCATATGTCCTCCAACCGAACCCTCCTAAACCTAGGTGACCCAGAAGCTTGATAACCGGCCTCACAAAGAAGCATTCTTTGGAGGTTGCTTATGTGATGTTCCCATCAAATATTTTAGACATGGCAACATGCTATTACTTTTTTGTTTTTTTTTTTTTCCCTTCTTCTTCCTCTCGAAAATAGAGATTATTTTGGTAGTTCCATTCAAGATCGGGATCGTTACATGGGAATCGGTTACATAATGAACAAGTAATTTCTTCGTCGTCAATGATTCGAATTTCTATCAACCTTTACCAAACCTAACTCTCCAATAAACCATAAACAAGGTGATAAGACGAGGGTTAAATGGTCTCCTTTGTTTTGTTAAGAAAAAATCAAAGACAATAAATAAAAACCCATACAACAGATTTGTAAGGATCATTGAGAGATCCAATCATTTCTCAAAGTTTTCAAGGTTTTGAACTACAATAAAATAAACTAAGTTGCTGATAATTTTCTAAAATAACATTGTATATGATTTGAAAGCTTAGAGTCTTTCTTAACCAATAGAATCAAAATGTAGTCTGTATCTGTATCGTTGTAGTGAGAGTATTGGTGTCGTGCCGTTTTGAATTATAATCAATTTCGTCCATATGCTTTCTCTGCGGTACAAAAATCGAACTCTCGCTACACTTTTTATAATTCCAGACCTACCGCGAAAAGGTTACCAATCTTGAGATAACCTTTTTTTAGAAGTTTCGAAAGAATCCATAAAATTGCATATCCTTTAAATATCGAGTTTCATGTTGGATTATGTGGCACTTGGACTTAGGTCGAGTCATGTATTAAAATTGACTTAGTCCAACTAGTGATGTGTCCAGCCTCATGCATTTCAGCATAGCATGTCGGTTATTAAGCATGTCTTACTATAGCTTAATGACACTTGTAGTAATTAGCCTTGATGAGCTTGAACTACTTCTTTATATCCATGAGGGATCTCTTATTCTCTTGCCCTTGAATAGAAGTTAGTTGTTAGTCACATCTCTTATGAACAGCAACATATATAGTTTGGGTAAAGAAATATAATGTCTTCTAAACTACTTTGAAGTACCAATTTTAATCAAGTACACTAGTGAAGCAAACCAAACACATCAAAGCAACAGGGAGCCAAAGAAAATAAGCTATGACCTAAGGTATGTACAGTTTTCATATTGTAATTTGTTTGTGGTAAACATAATAATTCTAGATCCTATGATCTTCTCATGAATTCTGTTTGCTATCATGATTACATTTACCAACATGTGGTATCGAGCTTTGTTGATTAGTCTTTTTTGCTCATAAACTTGTGTGAATTTAAAAGATTGAAAACTGGTTGGATTTTAATCCTTTATGAATGAATTCAATGAGTCACGTGATTGTTTCAGGCAATGATAATGTTGTTGTTTTAATCATTATTTTGCTTTTAAGATTCATATATAGCATGATTTAGTAATTCTAACTGGAAATTCTTAGCCATTTAATATTTTATGAGACATGGGATGGACAAAGTGGGACATTGTATATGCAAGGCTAATGTCACCCTATAAAAGAAATAATGAACATTGTATAATGTTGTGTTTTTTTTTTTTTTTTTTAATCATTCTGTATGCCATGTATATATTATGTATGACCATGTAATGACCCTGTATTACGTATGACCTTGTAATATTAATCTATTAGAGTTTAGCATTGAAATGGATTACCAAAGTAACCATTCGTTAGGGGTTAGATTCTGGAATGAAAGATATAATGGTCGTTTTTTTCGAATTAATTTTTGGTGTAAAAAAAAAAAAAAAAAGGATATACAAGTCATTAATGAGATAATTATCTTGTGTATTCTTATATGACTGTTGTGGTCTGGTGCCAAAGGTATCATCCCATATGAATATTTAAGGATACTTGGATATATAGCAAATAGACAATTGGGTCATATATTTGGATAAATTTTGTGTGTCTTAATTCCACCCAAAGGAAGAATTTTGATGTTGGCTTATCCATTTTGGTACATATTTCCAATGCGACCAAAAATAATGTAGAGTTATACTATTAAGATTGTCTTTGCCAAAGTATCCAATGTAAAGAGGTGAACTTCTCTGAGAATATGGTGACAAAGCTTTTGCATATCCTAATTACAAATAAGTGATGATTTGTCCAAAGACGTTATCCTTGGAAGTAATTAGGTGAGATATTCTCCCTTAAGAGTGTCGATACCCAAAGGTGTCGATCTTTATGTTATGGAGAATATATACGACAAGTTGACATTTATGTTGTAATTGGTTTGGTTGCATTTGGATGTTTCGTATTAAGTTTTGACTATATTAGTTACATATTTGATATTATCCAACCGTGATCGAGGTTCAACCAATTTTTGTTCTTTAAAATATCTCTTGAAGAATAGCGAACTAATAAGAAATGTGATTAACGACGTTGTCATTTTCATTTTCATAATTATGGTATTAGTGATTTAACCAAAGACATCACTATGTGAAGTAAAGTAGATATGATGTTCTCATGGTCTTACAAATGAAAGAAGTTAAATATCTTTTAGTTTTGAGGATGTATGATACATTGACAATTACAATGAATAGGGCAATATAAATGAATGTTACGAAAGTCGTACTTTTGTCCCAAATGACAAGTTTAAACGGTATGATTTATTTTGTTGATTGCTTACTCTTGGTGATTAAAGATTTCTGTGGAGTTGATTAGTTTTCTTTAGCACACTGAAGATCACCTTCTATCATGAAATGTGATAAGAGTGGGAGTGTGAATAATCATATCAAACAATATTGTTGCAACTTGGCCACATTATTAATGCAGTGGCATAATGATGTTTCCTTATTATTTTTGTTAATGTGTTTTCTATTTCGGGCTTGGTAACGTTTTTGGTTCGAGAGAATGCAAGATTTAAGAAACAAGGAAATGCATTTGAAAAAATATTACGTTTCCATAATTTCTCAAGATTTTTGTTTCCATAATTTCTTAATAATTTTTGATGATGCTAGAATTTCGGTATAACATATTTCACCATATTCATCAATGACTTTTACATTATAGTTACTTTTAGTTAGTTGCACGTAATAAACATGAATAGTAGTGTTTTGTTAGTGGAGCTTGAAAGCTTATCAAATGGAAAAGTAAAGTAGTAAGTAGAATTAAATGGTAAATATTTGTTTTGGAAAATGTGACGAGCTAAAGAAAACATTCTTGTCTTGTATTTGAATTCAAGAATTTTTGTATTGTGTGAAAATGCAATAAATGCTTAAGGTAATTAATTATTCTTTATTAAGTGGAATTGTGCTATTGTTTTGGACATATTTTGGACATGTTGTCGTCTTATTTTTCGTGAAAACTCAACTTATTAAACTGTTGCAAACGTCATATAACTTAGTTTCTTGTAATTTTATTTCTTTGAGGGAATGGAAACCTAGTTTAAGATGATTAGGCTTAGCAAGAAGTAGAGTTTTCCACCAACATGAAAGAGTTGGATTAATAAAGTTTAATAATCCAACGAGTATGTATAGCTAATGTCCCGATTATCACACGAGAATCGTTAAAACCCGAGTGACATTTGATATTTAATCTAGTGGGAGTTGTGAACTATGAAATGTAGTTTTAATAATTGAATTATTATTCCCATCTTTGATTTGACATGATCTAATGTATGAAGAACCTCAATCAATTTAGCTACTCAAATTTCGTAGAAGAAAGGAAATTTGATGTTTCAAACAATTGTATGATTTTATATTATTGAATTTGATGACTCATAACTTTGAAGTTTCATCAAACGAAGATAGGAAAACTATATATGTTTAGTAGAATTAGAGGATCAAGGAACTGAGAGTTTTCTTTGAAAGGAAAACTGAACTTTTAGCCTGTTATCATAAGGGATCGGTAAATAAACTTCTAAAGACCCATCTTGGCAAAAGAATCTTGATTTGAGAAATTCTTTCTCGATCAAGTCATGAATCGAAGATCGGTGGGAGAAAATACATATATGTTGTTTGTATGTTGATGACATGCCGATTACTAGTTCCATTGGAAATCTTGGTATTTTGTTTGAACAAAGAGAATCCTCTTTAAAGGACTTAGAATGAGTGAGATAAATCTTGCATTTTTGTAAAGAAGAACATCTCGATAAGAAAAGTTATAAGATTTATGGCATGGATATTTACTCGATAGTGTTGAAATTACGAGAAGGGTAACGTATGTCATCATGCATAAATAATATCTATAAATCTCAAGAAAAATGCAAGGAATACTTTATGTTCCATGCATGAGAACTTTCATGTATAATGTGTTTCACATGAAATTATGAAATTCGCAATAGAGATTCTTGGTTGTTTCCAAAGTAACCCAAGAATATAACTATTGTGGAACAAGTAAAAGTCGGGTATATATGTACCTTCATATAAATGATTCTTTGAAGGCAATTATAGGGAAATTATTGGACTCGTTTTTGAAGTTCATTGATTCATAGAGTGCTTATGTGATACAACTTTATGCTAATATGGAAAATGTAACTACTTCATTCACTTCGGAGTATGAGTATGTGGTGTATGATAACACCCAAATTCAAGGTTGTGCAACTTTATATCAAGACTTGTATTATGTCGACATTATAGCCAAGTAGTTGAGAATTTATTGTACACACCGTCTCTTTCTCTCAAACAATAAATGGTGAAACCTTAAATGCTAATAAGCATATGTATATCAAGTTTCCCAATGTACGTAAAGAGGATTGAAACAATGTTACGATGTGGAAAATACAAATATAAAACTTATGAACGCACATCCATTATAAATGAGGGTTGCTACCTGATACCTTAAAAGAACAATTGCATTGTAATGTATTGGTCCCTTATAATGGTTGAGATATGGATAGATTTTGTTTTCCACGTCACTTTTTGAGATTTCGTTAAAATATTATTTCCTATTTTTCCTGTATTTTGATCTACGTATACACTTATTGAGAAATAATACAGGATTTTCCTTAATAAAATGCTTAAACAAGGCACTAATGTTGTTTTTCCTTGTAGGCTCTTAGAAAGAGCTGCCAAAAGCTATTACAGGTCATGTTAGGGAGTAAACTAACTATGTAGTGCATGGAAGGGAGCATGTCACATGACGATATGTAACCGCCATGACTCATATTAGTGTATTTTCTCGATCTTGACATTTACATGATCTAGGATTTTATTTGCATCAACGATTTTGTTTTCTAGACATTACGTATGCCATAAGTCTGTGCCAAGTGGGAGAATGTTGGATTATGTGGCACTTGACTTAGGCCGAGTCATGTATGACTAAACTTGACTTAGTCCAACTAGTGATGTGTCCAGCCTCATGCATTTCAAAGATAGCATGTGTCGGTTATTAAGCATGTCTTACTATAGCTTTTTAATGACACCTGGTAGTAATTAGCCTTGATGGAGAGCTTGAAACTACTTCTTTATATCCATGAGGGATCTCTTATTCTCTTGCCCTTGAATAGAAGTTAATGGGTAGTCCATCTCTTATGAACAACAACATATATAGTTTGGGTAAATAAATATAATGTCTTCTAAACTACTTGAAGTACCAATTTTAATCAAGTACACTAGTGAAGCAAACCAAACACATCAAAGCAACAGGAGCCAAAGAAAATAAGCTATGACCTAAGGTATGTAGTTTTCATCTTGTAATTTGTTTGTGGTAAACATAATAATTCTAGATCCTATGATCTTCTCATGAATTCCTTTTTGCTATCATGATTACATTTACCAACATTTCATTCGAATATAGATGGATGTTATGGTACACAAGAAAGTAAAAAGACTATGTTACTGGTGTGGAAAGAACTCATCCAACAAAATAAGTAAATTGAAAAAATTGTTTTGAACTCGATATTTGTATACTTTCATTTCCAGGAGAAAATTTTGTTTTCTTGATCGGTCAATAGGAAAAGATTCATTGAAAAGGGGTACTTAGGGGTACCTCCTCAACCCAATATATACAACCTAGGGGTATCTCCTCAACCCAATATATACAACCAATATAAAAAAGGGAGATCGAATTTGAAATCGATCACCCAAGGAAGAGAACATAAAACAAAGATTCAAATGAAATTAATAAAAAGAAACATACACCAAAAATCTCATATCCAAATCAAAAGCGTGGATGGAAATACGAGTCTCTTAAAGCTAGCTATCACCTCTTGGAGAAAAAATTGTTGATGTAAGAAGTTTACTAGACCCACGCAATTAACCTTTCTAGCTTACGCGTTAAGAGTAGTTTTTTTGTCGATAATATGACCAAGTTACCAACCCTCCTACAACTTGCATTTGGTCCACCCGGATTCAATTTATTGCCCTTCGTATTGTGACACCAACTTTTGTTTGAATGTATAATAGTTATTGAAACCGTACTTGAACCATGATAGACACCCTCCGTCTAAGATGCGGTTGGACTACATACATTTTGTACGTGGTCGATTTTTTATTTTTGACATGTATTTAACTTTAAAAAGCTTCCCTTTCGGATCCCGTTAAATGTTATACATTTTAAGACTGTTTGGGAAGACTTTATAAAATGTGTCAATTATAAAGTATGTGGCCCGACCACATCGTGATCGCATATGTGAACATTTTTCGTATGATGACTAAAATACGAACATCCGTAAAAAAAGCGATACAAATGATATTATGGTTTTCGATTCATAATTGTGATGGAAAATAGATATACCAATCAAAAGATGGAAAATACATTGCTTCAACAATTCTTTTCTTTCCAATATATGATGAGTGCCAAATATTGCATATTTCTACATCTTTTTATTGGCATTTAACTCATCTTTTGTGCCTCAGAAATCGATATTATCCCAAATTCCGTATTTTCTCTGTTTTTCAAGAATAAATACTTGTACTAATTAACTTTGTGTTTTTAGGTAGTAAATAAAGCTCGGAGAAATTAAGGAGCCAAAGGAGCGGGAAAACCGAGACGAGCGTCTATGGAGCAGAAAGCCACGGCCGCGTGCGCATCGGTTGCAACCCAACAAGTAGCAACCCATTTACAAGACATGGGCTTGAGAAATCCAAGACCCGCCCACAAGCCGGATCCAAGTCCGTCCTATCCCGGGCCGTGAGATCTCGCCCATCTCGCATCCAACGGCCGGTGCGTCCCTCACATCATCACTCGATGCATCCGCCTAACACCACAACCACCTATACCTTCTTCCCATCGACCTACCAAGCCAAACACTCCCTTCACTTTCTCTTTCTCTCTTCCCCGACAAAACCAGAGCACCATCTCCTTCACCCGACCCGGTTGCGTAACCACCTCACCTCCTTCACCATCTCCTTCTCCCGACACAAAAGCAGCTGACCACAGCCGCCTTCTCCGCCACTCTAGCTCAAGCCATCTCCCTCATAGCTTCTCCCATACCCTAGAAGCTAGGTTTGAGATAGTTGGAGCTAGGGTTTCTCCAACAAAGCATTAATGGCTACCAGAGCCGAATTGGAAGAGGGAACAAGTCTGGGTTTGCATTTAATTTCAATTTAGAGCATTAGATAAGATGTAAGAGGTATAAAATCAAGTTGTTCTTCATTTTTAGAAAAATAAATCAATTTTTAGGGTTTTTCATTATGTAACTTAATTTTGAATTCTCGTTTAGCAATTTCATGATGTTTTAATTCAATCACTAGGTGTACATGAAACCCTTTGATTTAATGTGAAGTTAATTAGATTCTGAACTTGTTCTTATTGTGTGTATTGCTTAGGAATATATTTAGCTATTGAACTAAATTTACTTGTGATCAATGGTATTGTAAGAAGACCATTGATACTAGGAATAAGTGAGGGGAGTTAGTTAATCAAATATTCATCTAAGGCCTTCAAGAGAAGGCATGAGAACACTTTGATAATTTGCATTACCTTAGCATAGGATTAGAGGGTGGAATCGATCATCCTAGTAACTTTCCCAATCGTTTACAACACCTAGTGACTACTTGTTGCCTTAGTTTACAAACACAACTCCATTCGGCCGTAGCGACACCCAACAACCCATATTTGTGTTACTCTCCCTTAGAAATCGAGATAGTGAAGCCTTGAAATCAACTCTACACAACCCCAAATCCCGTGGATTGACTGTACTTGCCCCTCGCCTCCAATAGGCACCGTGCACTTGCAGTTATACATTGTAGGCATTCACTTTTTTCAGCCTACCAAGTTTTTGGCGCCGCTGCCGGGGATTTGGTAGTGTTGTTGTGTTGACTAATTGCTTTCTTTACTGATTTTCAGTTCACCCTTGTACATATGTGCTTTGAATTTCTCTTTTAATCATTGCTAGTGTAACTTAGCTTAACTTTTTATATTTTCGCATCTTTTATTGCATTCTGTTCATTACATCTTAGTTAGTTTATATTTATTACCATAAATACTGTCATCTTTTGCATATCTCGGTTAGTTTATCTTAATTGCATATTAGCATTCTCATAATACTAGCTTACATCTCATAATCCTCTACATTTGTAGCATCGGTTGTATGTTTTTGTCATCTCGTGAATATCCATTAAAGGTAAAGGAAGTCTGTAAGATCATAGTGCATTGCACTCGCTATCTCGGGCCAAGATCGGCCTAGCTTGAACTCAAGCCTGCCTGACTTAGTCCGTCACCTCTGTTTTATTTTATCTGCATTGTGACATCCATGTGTTAATTGCTAAACCCTTTTTTGTGCTAGCTGAATCTTGTGTATTGGATCTCGTTAACCCACCGATACTCAAAATCTTTTTCATTCCCGTGACATATTAGCACAAGCACTTTAGCATTTCTTGTTCATAATCATACTCTGTGTTATCCTAGACTCGCTCCATTGTAGCCGTGCATCTCGTGAATCTCGCCTTCCCTCGGTTAACAACTCAGCAACAAGCATTCAAAATATCTATCATGTTGTAGAGTCTTCGAGCTATTCTTGATCAAATTGTGAACATCTCCTTATCTTGCTTTAAACCGTGCAATTTTGAGAACTGAAGTTGCTTTGTTGAGCTAGCAGTACCTAAATCCCCTGCCGAACAAGCCCAAGGAGGAGAAGAAAAAGGCGCAGGACAATTTTTGGAAGTGCCTAAACCCGATTTATATCGGTGGTATCATTCTATAACCCTGCTGTATTGATTGTGTGTGTGTGTGTGTGACATTCCATGTCTGCATGATCGCCAAGTGCTTCACATAACCTCTGCAAGATATGTTAGCTGAAATTGCCCTGTCACTTTCTCGCTTATGTGTGAATTTGTTACCACTTCCATGAGCCTTGTCTCACCGATTTGTGCAATCCCCGCCTTGTGAATTAGCATGTCACCTTGAAGCCGTGTGGACAATTTCGTTGCTAGTTTTTGAATTCCCATAAACTTACTCCCGAGGAAGTTGAATTAAACCATTTCGTATGAGCATCGTGAACCATGCTTGCATGATAAATTAGCTATTTTGCCGAGCAATCACCCCACAGTCGATTGAAAATCTCACAAGCATTACCCCCGATTGCCTGGATTGAACCGATTACCTTGCCGCATATTGCTCCCTCTCTCGGAATTTTGACTATACTTTGTGACACTTGAGTGATCGTGTAAATATGAAACCCGTGCTTGTGTGTAACCCGAGCATAACCTATGAAAATTGAAGTCAACCGAACTAGTTGCCTTTTCACTGTGACCTCTTGGCTTCAACAAATCCCCGTGCTCGGCTCCACCCCCGCTGTTGAGATTGAGCTGTTACTTCGTTAACCAAGAATGATAGCTTGATTGACATCAACCGGGCTGGTTGATATCGACTTAGTTGGTTGAACCATCAATTGATTACCGTTGAGCCATCTCGCTTGTATTTTTGTGTGTAAATCGTGAAAATTGGGGGCCAATCGAACTTGTGGATACCCTATCAACCAAACTTTGATACTATGTACCATGCCAAGTGTATTGTGAGAGTGTTGAATCTTTGTATCCGAGTAGTTGGCTGATCTATTGCTCGACTAAACATTGCTCAAAACCCCTGCAACTCTTGGATCCATGCTCATTCCCCCCGTGATATTATAGCCATATTTGTTGATTATTGCTTGGCCTGAAATAATTCTTTGTGATCACAACACTCCCGCTAATATCACCGCATATATGTGCATCTGTTGCATCTCGTGAATCTATTCATCTCGTTGCATTTGTGCATCTGTGAACCAATATCTTATAATTTTTTTGTGATCTTATGGCACTTGGAATGAATTGTTGTGTAACTGAATTGTTGTTAGCAGTGCTGGAATGTTTTATCTAATTTGTTAATGACACCGTTGATACTCTCGTGAATCATACTCACATGCACAAACATACTTCCCAAAGACGTGCTTCACCATGAGTGAGCATAACCTACCTGTTTGTAATTTTACACACTCTCGTCTTTCCTTGTGCATAACCCGTGCAAAAGGTGTGCATAAGTTGTGTTGTGCATAAGCAGCCGTGGCTGTGCAGACAATCGATCTTGTGCATCTCTTAACAAGCAGCAACCCTCAATCCAGGTGTGATTGATTCCGAGGACGGTGTTTGATTCATGTGAGCTTAATCGCTTGGCTGTTTGAGTGCTATAACATGCTTGATGTGTGCTATGCTATGATTGTTTCTTTTATGGCCAAATTGATTGCCTCGGGCATGATAGGATTTTGGGATGGCATTAGGGATGAAGAATCATCACATAGGTCAATTATAGAGCTTGCTTATGGGCATGCTTCACAATATGAACCCCCACGGACCATGATGTCAATAATTTTAGGAGTATTATGAACCTTCTCGGGGCCCCGACTTGAATACATACCCTAATCATTACGCGCACATGTATCATCAACCGCCATGGGAGGTTGAACAATGCCGTCCTCCAATGAAGCCTTGTATGCAAATCGATAATGGAGAATATCAATCTCATCGAACAAAACAATGCTAGGTTTGAATTACAAGCGTTGCATGATCATCCATATAGCAACATCTCTCGAATTCCCCTTCTCTAGTGAACCTCATGCACAACCCATGTGCGAATATCCATATGAGACAAGGATACCCACTAGTGAAGACTCTCCTTCCATTGAACAACTTACTATGATTCTTAAAATGAACCTGATTCATTTACAAAATGAAGAATGGAAGGAATTTCATGATAGGATTTTTGTTGTCCCTAATAAAGTAAATTTTGAAAATAGTGTTTCTATTCCTACTCATGCAACTGACACTAAATCTGAACCTAATCAAGAAGTAAATGAGTGCACTAGAAATGCTACAATTTTGAATAGGGAAATGCATTTTTGTTATGATGATGATGATGATGATGATGATGATGATGATGATGATGATGATGATGAATATGATATGTTAGAAGAGCATGTGTATGCTGAAAATATAGTGGAACCTTTGGGTTCGTAGAAATTGCTTCTACCGTGAACCTTATGAACGATGCTTCTTCTAATATTCAATCCATACATACATGTGATCTCAATTGGGGTTTGAACAATTGTTCTGTGGAAAGTGAGCATGCTATTCAACTTGCATCCGACCTAGGGATAGCCGGTGTACATTGGATGAGGATGATTCAATGCATGTAGATATAATTGATGCGGTCTAATTCTCGGCCTAGGTCACAGTCTTGAAGTTTCTTGTGATATCCTATGCATGAAACTCGAAGTTGTAGATGATGATTATGGACTGAGGCTTGTCGAAATATTTTGTGAACATGAGCATGTTACAAGACTTGCATATGACTTGGGGGATATTGATGTAAGTGATAATGGTACTCTTGATCTCACATGTGAACAACTTAGACATGCCCAATCGCACGCTTATGTCACAATCTCGAGGGTCTTGCACCTAAACCAACTATTCCGAGAGTTCCTAATCTAGGCCTAGAGCTTTGTGATTCCCAAGTCCTCTTGGACTATTTTGCATCAAAGTATAGCACCTTTAAGGAGCCACAGTTGGAATGTGTATATCCGCCTATTCTTAACACCACTCATTTTAATTAGACCTTGTGCATGATGTACCTTTAAAAATGCAAGATTTCGTGCTCAAAAACACATTTTGGCAAGTTTAGGTTTGGGGAAAATCGTTTCACATATGCAATGTTACTTTACTCTCATGTTATATTTGTGTAAGGTTGTTCATGTTCCCGCATATCTTCTCTTGGGTTGATCCTCAACTCTTTAGATTGTTGATGTATGGTGAATTTTTCTTGTATATAATTCAAGAGGTCTTGTTAATCTTCTATCTTGAATCGGTTGAGTCTTCTTTTGTATATATTGTGCTAATCCAATATGATCTCAGTTGAGAATGTTGGATTCTAGCCTTGACTAATGAAGCTCTAACCTTGCTCTGCCAACATACCGGTAATTTCTTCCATTTTCCCTTATCAGCATAGTTCTCATGGTATGTGAATATTTAAAGTCTTATCATCTGTTGACACATTGAGGACAATGTTTGATTTAGGTTTGGGGGTGTGCTTTGCATATAGAGTTTTTAGTCTTTTCTGTTCAAAAAAAAAAAAAAAAAAAAAAAAAAAAATTCAAAACTCATTGTAAATACTTGCATAAACCTCCAACTTTTAGAGATCTTAGAGTCACTAGCATGCTTCTAGTTATGTTTACATAGAGAGTCCGACCAAAATAACCGAACTTGGAAGTCTTGGAGAACACAATCGGGTTTCTTAGTTGATTAGAGCATTAAAGTTGGATTTAACCATCTTGGGAGGGGCGAATTAGGGTGTTGTATAGATATTTGGTAGTAGAATTGTGATCACCATAGTGGAGACTACCCATTTGTACATCAAGCGAGGCACCGACCTTCAAGTTTGTGACTTTCTAGAAAATCTGTTAGAGTGTGTGTCACCGTACGTCAATTCCGGGTAGGAATGGTGAGCTACCCAACTTGGCACCACTTTCAGCACTATTTTTGATCTCTTGAGTGCTAATTTTGTCAATCATGAGGGTGACGTTTAAAGATGAAAATCCTTCTTGTAGTTCGATTTGCAGTTAGCATCACTCTCTCTCTCTCTCAACAACATCAATAGATCCATAGAAACACATCATCATCAACAAGCAGAGCATCATCAGAATATTTGAAGAAAAGTTAAATAGTCCAAGGTTTACATGCAACAATTCAAAGAAAAGAAGATAAGATGAGAATTAGTGAAGTTTATGAAATCAAGACAATACAAGTTGTGGAAAATTGAGTTTTATTGTTTTATTGTTATTTTCATCTCATGTTAAAAAAAAAAAAAAAAAAAAAAAAAATTGTCAAGTTTTTGTGAAATTCAAGTTCATCATCAGGTTGAAGACCGAAGACCGAAGATTGAAGACGTTTACATGGATCTTTGAGAGAGTAATGTTAATTGTCGATCGGGTGAGAAGGTAAGTGAGTACTCCCATCCTTGCTAATGGTTGATTTACTTTCTTAGAGATCATCGTAAAAGATTCTTTTTGTCCACAACTCGTGGAGTCTCCGTAAATTATTTCGAAGGTTATCCTTCTCACCTTCAACGTGTGCGGGATTTTCTCTCTTTATTCCCGCCCGCACACATGAGAGACTAAAAAGCGGTCTTTTTGAGTGCAATTATCATAAAACCCTAATGGTGAGGCGGAAGTCGAGGCTTGTGATCGCTCTCGAACCCGAATTCTTTCATATGGTATGGTTACTTCGCTCAACTCTTAAGGATGAGAATCGTTCTTTGGTAGTTCTAACTTCGTGTTACTAGCATCAGAAACTCTATGTCCTCATAGCTCCTTGGATGCTTGAGACTCTTTTACGCTCCGGGTTGGAGAAGGTTTTGTTGGTACACCTCTGCAAACCCTCACGAGACTACAACTCGGGTCCACTAGGGACACCTAGGGGTTTAAAGGCTTAGTGCATATGCTAAATGCATTCGAGAGACCAGCCAGCGAGTGGTGTTAGGATTTTTAATTTGTTTCACTTGAGGACAAGTAAAATTCGGGTTTGGGGGTATTTAATGAGTGCCAAATATTGCATATTTCTACATCTTTTATTGGCATTTAACTCATCTTTTGTGCTTTTAAATCAGATATTATCCCAAATTCTCGTATTTTCTCTGTTTTCAAGAATAAATACTTGTACTAATTAACTTTGTGTTTTTAGGTAGTAAATAAAGCTCGGAGAAATTAAGGAGCCAAAGGAGCGAGAGAAAATTGAGACGAGCGTCTATGGAGCCAGCCACGGCTGCGTGCACATCGCTTGCAACCCAACAAGTAGCAACCCATTTACAAGACATGGGCTTCGAAAGCAATCCAAGACCGGCCCCACAACCAGGATCCAAGTCCATCTATCTCGAGCCGTGAGATCTCGCCCATCTGCATCCAACGGCCGCTGCGTCCCTCACATCATCCTCGATGCATCTCGCCCAACACCTCGGGCACCTATACCTTCTTCCCATCGATTTGACCAAACCAAACACTCCTTCACTTTCTCTTTTCTCTCTTCCCAGACAAAACTAGAGCACCATCTCCTTCACCCGACCAGGTTAGAACCACCTCACCTCCTTCACCATCTCCTTCTCCCGACAGGCAAGAAGAAATCCACAGCCGCCTTCTCCGCCACTCTAGCTCAAGCCATCTCCCTCATAGCTTCTCCCATACCCTAGAAGCTAGGTTTGAGATAGTTGGAGCTAGGGTTTCTCCAACAAAGTATTAATGGCTAATGAGTGAATTGGAAGAGGGAGCAGTTCCGGGTTTGCATTTAATTTCAATTTAGAGCATTAGAAGATGTAAGAGGTATAAAATCAAGTTGTTCTTCATTTTAGAAAAACAGTCAATTTTTAGGGTTTTTCATTACGTAACTTAATTTTGAATTACGTTTTAGCAATTGCATGATGTTTTAATTCAATCACTAGGTGCAGATGAAACCCTTTGATTTAATGTGAAGTTAATTAGATTCTCGAACTTGTTCTTATTGTGTGTATTGCTTTAGGAATATAGTTAGCTATTGAACTAAATTTACTTGTGATCAATGGTACTGTAAGAAGACCATTGATACTAGAGTAAGTGAGGGAGTTAGTTAATCAAATATCCATCTAAGGCCTTCAAGAGAAGGCATGAGAACACTTTGATAATTTGCATTACCTTAGCATAGGATTAGAGGGTGGAATCGATCATCCTAGTAACTTTCCCAACTGTTTTACAACACCTAGTGACTACTTGTTGCCTTAGTTTACAAACACAACTCCATTCAGTCGTGAGCGACACCCAACAACCCATATTTTTGTTACTCTCCTTAGAAATCGTTAGTGAAGCCTTGAAATCAACTCTACACAACCCCAAATCCCAATGGATCGACTCCGTACTTGCCCCGACTCCACTAGGCACTTTTGGCACTTGCGATTATACATTGTAGGAATTCACTTTTCAGCCTACCAATATACATCTGGATTTTAAGTGAGAAGTAGGATCCCCGTCACCAAAGAAATCGATTAAAAGGAACCAACAGATTCAACTTTTAAATATCGTTTGATCCAAATAGTTCCCATCGACAAAACAAGTATCAACGGTTGAAATTAGTCCCCATAGTTTGGGAAGTTACTTGTCGACAATTTATAAGCCTGGGCGGCTCTAACCTTACAAGTTGGTTTTCGAGGTTAGTTAGTCCCATGAACTTCGATACCAACAATGGATCTCTATTTTTATTATTTCCTTTGTCTTTTTATTTATGTCCTCTATTTTATTTCCTAAAATATAGGGATGCCTCTCACATAACCATGTTTTCTAGTCAAACTCTTAATATATATCATATTTATCTTCGCTCCTTTGTTAATAAGAATAAAATAATAAAATTACCATTGCTTAGATATTTGTTTTTATCTTCATTTAAACATTTCCAAAAATAATAAATTACCCGATATTTTTTATATGCTACATATTAGTTTTAGTTTAATAATCTAACATTTAATAAGGGTAATCAAGATATTTCCTCCGCTCTACTTTAACAGGTTGACTCAGTCGTGACTAATAAAATTGGACATAGAGTATATATCAAGATAGATGACTTGTTGCCTCGATTTCGCCTTTATTATTGGTAATGTCGATCTTGTGGAGAGAGATAAAATATTTATTCAGGACACCAAATATTTCTTGTTAAGTGCACAGATATGACATGATCTAGCGACTTTTCTTTTTTTGGAACAAACGATACACCAGATATTTTGCGTACAAAATCAAGAGAGAAAATTATGAAGAGTGGGTATTACTATATGCCATAAAAATTGGCTGATTCACCCAAACTCATCGCTAGCTGTATGAAAATTGATTGGTTGATGTACCGTAGAATCTAGATTCATGAATTAGATTTCCATTATGTTTGAATGAGAAACCCAAAAACACCTTTTCAGAAAAAAAAAAATGAGCGAAGGATTTCTCTCCGTCTACATGGGGTTTTTATAGTCTTATGGGACTAGTTAAGAATATACACCAAATATAAGGAGGTTCAAACTTAAGATAATACAAGATAACTCTATAAAATAATAGGCTTGGGACCAAGAAAAATTATTATTTTAAAAGGATATTATTATCGATAATATAATAAATTATTTTTTTATATTTATTTTTTTTTTTTAATTTTCAATATTGGTCTTTTTTTTCCTTTTTTTTTATAAAAGGGAAACAATCAATCAATAGAATCATCCTTAAGACTTTTGTTGGTAGCCTAGCAACAAGCCGAGCACCAACACCCTTCTCACAATAGCAACACCTAGACTTTTATAGTTAAATAATATATTATTATTATATGGTGATAATTACTAGCTTGGAGGTTGAATAATAATTGGAGATCGTAAATATAATATCGACTAATTTTGTTGAGATATCATATTATTGACTAATTGCTTGATAATAATACAACCACTCCAAGTATGAATCCCACTTCAACACTTCTTCTTGCAATACAACAATGTGACTCCGGATCTTTTGAGTGCATAACGCTTGATTTGAATTTTTAAGAAAATCAAATCAATAATGAATCATATTTGGAGAAATTTAACATGTATGAAATTTATTTTTTATTTTATAGTAGCATTATTATTTTTATATTATTTGGGACCTATTAACACTTAAGGAAAACTTTTGAAATGTATTATTTTATGATTTTATCGAATTTATTATTTTAGCACCAAGGGCCCGAGTAGGGACCATGAAATTTTATTATTTTAAAGAAAATATTATATTATCGAGTATTATTTTTAAAGAAGTTATACAGTAGCTATAATCTCGTGCCTCGGGATGTCTTGGTCAAGTTCGAGACACCGAGATACCCGAATCCTAACGAGATACCCAACCAAGTTTCCGAGTGCTTTCTTTTGAAAAATCTCTTAAATATTGATGGTCTAAATGAGACACCTTTGCACCTACATGTTAGAAGCCAAACTAGCCGCATCTTCTTCTTTTCTTTTTCCTCTTCCTTCCTTCTTCATTTTTTCCCTTTGAGAGATCAGTGCATGTCACTCTATCCTACACCGTAATGAAGAAGAAGCATATTATAACTCTATAATCAATTCGGTTTAATCGCTTTTGATCTTTAATTTGTCTTGGAAGAAACCCAAGTTTATACCTAGTTTCTTTTTGTAAAGGTTATTTGGGGTCGCTTATATGTTTTTATGACGGTAATTTATGGATTAAACTTAACTCCTTAAGTATTGAGAAATTGGACTTCTCAATTTTGAATGCCTTTGGTTAAATAGTTTGATCTGGTAAAGGGGGTAATTATAATCGACATTGAAGTGGTTGATTTGGAACATCTTAAAGTTTGTATCCTTCATTTGTTGTTTGTGGGTGAAACTCTCCATTTATTTTGGTAATTTTGGGTCCTGTGGGATGAGAAACGAATCTAAACCCTAAACAATGCACTCCACGGAGTACTTTTGATTCGAGATCAATATGTACAATCTGTCCTAAACCAAGAAATGGTCGTTTCCGGGCTTGCTTTACCACAAAAGTGCGGGAGAAGGGTTGGTCCGAGGGAGGGGAAGTAAGAGAGTGTTGAGACCATAATGGTTAACTGAAGATGTGGCTTGTTTTAGACTTGTATCGTAAAGTGGAACCGGCTTGCAGAGTGAAAAGCTATACTTCTTGGTGATTTCTGGATATTGTGTTGTTGCCGACCAAAAACTTGTTTTTTGGTGGAAATAGGTGAAGCCTATTGTTGATGGTGGATTTTCGTTTAAGGTTAAATTTGTAAGTAACCAAAAAATCATGCGCTGACATCTTGTAAAAGATAAAGCCGTTTATAGGTGACGGATACTCCTCACTTAATTCACCAAGAATGGAGCATGTAGCAACAATCCCGTTCTCGTGAATACATGAAATTCCTCCGGGTTGGAGCATGTAGCAATCCCATTCTGTGAATTTCATATCAGCCTTGTATTTCCTGTACTCATTATCAGTGTGGCATGATGACTCGATAGTGTTGCTCTTCTGAGTAACACGAACCTGCACTATAATGAATCCATGTACGAAATACCCGCAGGATGATTCTCTTGTGTTATACTAGCCCGATTGAGCATCCGGACTTGACTGCATTTCGATCTCCTGGGATATGATCTCGATCGCAGCTATCCAACTCCACAAGCATGATTGATGATCACAGATCAATTCCATCACCCCCAGCTAAAGTATGGAATACACGGCCTTAGCTTGCCGTATATGATCCGATATGACTATCCAACTCCACAAGCATGATTGTGATGAGTGCCAAATATTGCATATTTATACACCTTTTTATTGGCACTTTACTCATCTTTGTGCTCATAAATCGATATTATCCCGATTCGTATTTTCTTTGTTTTTCAAGAATAAATATTTGTACTAATTAACTTTTGTGTTTGTAGGTAGTAAATAAAGCTCGGAGAATCCGAGGAGCCAAAAGAGCAAGAATCGAGCTCGAGCATCTATGGAGCAGAAAGCCAAAGCTCACAAGGCAATGCTTGCAACTCAACAAGTAGCAACTCATATACAAGACATGGGCTTGAGCTAGACCCGACCGCGACCCGATCCGAGCCCGTACACTCCAAGCCGTTGAGATTTCACCATTCGCATCCTACGCCTCGCCGCTTCCACACGCATCGAAGTTCGCTGCTCCCGCTCAACACCGGATCACGCCAAAACCGCTTTACCACCTCGGCTGCCTGGGGATCTCCATCGAACTCCATCCTACGCCGCGAGGCCTTCCCATCATCCTTCGCTGTCCCCGCTCGCACATCGAAGCACCCTATACCTATACCCACTCGAGTAAACCTCATTTCTCCCTCACCTTTTCTTTCTTCTCCCCATACCTTCACCGAGAAACCCTACCCAGCCATACCTCCACCTCCTTCACCCACGCCCTTTCACCGAACCGCCACCATCTCCTCTTTCACCACCATCACCCCCCATCGCCACCACATAGCCACCAACAACTCCTCTAGCCCCTTATCCGCAGCAGACGATCGACTTTTCTATCTCATAGCTTCTCGCATCTTAGAAGCTAGGTGAGAGAAAAGTTGAAGCTAGGGTTTTATTCCAACCACTGCATGTTCGATTCAAAGGAGGCAAGGCGCAAAGTCGTGTTTGGGTACTGGGTTTTTTGATTTTGGAGAGCTTGTTTGTTATAAAAGAGAGTTTTGGGAGAGGGGAAAAAGAGATAGTCGAGTTTTAGTTTTCAATTTAGGGTTCTTATGTTTAGTTTGCTTTTGAATTTTAATCTCTGTTTTAACATGTTTATTAGGAGCTAAATTTACCATAGCTAGGATTTAAGAGATGAAACCCTAATTTCGTTTCATGTTTCAACTAGAATTGAATTGCTCTTGTATGCTTTAATTGATAAGATAAACTCAATGTTAATATCTCTTTGCTCTACTCTCACAACAATACTTTGTACTCAACCGTAGTTAGATCTACATTGAATTGAGTATGTTGCAGCTCAAGTTTTATGTAGTATTGCTTATTCTTTTGACTAGTTGTTCTTGATTAGACAACTAGTGCTCTAGGTATGCACATTAGTCAATTGAGTTATCCATTCAGTGAAACCTTCTGTGCAAGAAATAGAATTGACATCCTATCTTCAATTGCCACAAGAACATTAGCATTCAAACTAGTTGAACATAACTCGAGATAGGGTGGATTTGACAATCCTAGTGTCATTACATTATCATTTACACTTCATTGTACCTTAGTTGTGTAATCTTCAAATCGGTCGTAAAGACTTTAAACAAAAGCATAATTTTCTCGTCACTCATCCCAAATCGATTAAAGAGAGCTTAAGAACAATCCTTGCATACTCTAGTTCCTGTGGGTTCGACCACTCTGCCGCGTCTCCGATAGACGCGTGCACTTGCGGATTAAGACATAGTCGTAGGAAATAACCATCTTTACGCTCCTATCAAGTTTTTGGCGCCGTTGCGGGGACTTGGCGCGTGCCCGTGTTCGTTGGCTCGCCAACTCGATTCTCCCCAGCCATATTCATATTGTACACTTTCCCCTGTGTTTTAGCATAACTTAGTTTGTAACTTGCATCATTTTAGAGTAACTTGTATTCTCGTTTTTAACCCCGTAGCTCAGTTCATTTTGCTTTTAGTCTTGATTAGTACAACGTAGTTTCATTTGCATCCTTTCATCTCATCACTTGTAACTTGTAACTTGTTTTAGTTTCATTTAGCTGTTCATTATACCATTGCATTTTGTTTAACTTAGCTTCAACTTTTATTTGTAATCACTTGCATTATTACCTATACCCCATCTCGCATTTTCACTTAGTGTTAGTTTGCTTCACCGAAACCTCGGAAAAGAGCTAACCCTTTCAATTGAGCCAACAGATCATCCTACCCGTGCCGGGTGCAACTTCTCGCCGCTTGTGCAAGCCGTTGGCCGAGGCAACCCGTGGGAAAGGCGGGGAGGCGCATAAGGTGCAATTGAGCAAACCTCACGACTTGTAAGGTGAGTGGTGCCTTGCGCTAGTCTCAGGCCACGTGGCGATAAGCCGCAAATTGTGTGAGACCTTGTGTTGTGTGCCGTTAAACCTTGTACTGGGCCTTGATATCTGCCGAGATTTGTCCACCGCTTCGTGCCTTACCTTGCATTGGTTCTTTCGGCTCAACCCCACTAAGTTGTCGAGTTTGAGCTAGGCCGATTGACATCGACCAAATCGGCTGCTGGGCGGCTGTATTAATATTTTTGTACCTCTTGCATTGGTTAATGGAAGTTCTGTAATTGTAGCAAGTCTTGCTCTCAGAAACCCCGAGCTCAACCATGCAAACCCCGAGCTTTTGGGCCGAATCGCAAGTTCTGTAACCCATCAATGCATACATCTGTGGAACCCCTTGGGCAGAACCAGTGACTTGTGTGCACTGAACTACCCAACCCATTGTGTTGAGCCATTGTTCCCTTTGTGCTTAGTCCCCCAAGCATTTTGCTAAGCTTGTGCTATAACCTTGATCGCGCGACTAGCCGCACAACTCGAACTTACTTGAATGCATGCTTGAACCAGCCCGAAAACTCGTGCTTTGTAGACCTTGAATGCCTTCGAAATATTTGCATGCTTGTGATATTTGCAAACTCGTGACAAATCTATGCTTAGCCCGTACCTTGTATGCCATTAGCTCGCTGCATTTGAGCAATCAAGCTCGATTATGAGCCGAAAATCTCAAAATTTTGCTTGATGTCAACTACACTTGTTGACTTCCGGGAGTGAGCTGAATCGGTCAATAGAAAATTTTAACTCGGTGAGTGAAAGTCCGAGTGGAGAGCCGAGTGAGTGAACTGGTGTGCTAGGATGAGCCGAATCCTAGGGTTGAAGTTGACTCCCTATATCGCCGAGTCAATCTAACTCGCCGATTCAGAGTTGAATCGATTTTCATTTTTCATAATTTGGGCTTACACCAAACCGAGCCAAACTCACCCTAGTCAGCTTGCACTGCCTGGCACAAAGGGGCCCACAATCATACAGGCTACAAACAAATAGGAGCCCACAAAAGATAACCAAAACTCGGCCCACAAACTTAGACCTACCCGGGCTTTGCAAACAACCTGAGCCCACAACATCACTAGGCTATACTCATTCAATTCTTGGGTTACACTTAGACCTACACGGGATTCAAACAACAAATCCCAAACAAAAACCAAACCCACATAAACCAAACTTTCCCAACAAAACCAAAAATGAACCCATTTAAACCAAACAAAACCCACATAAACCAAATTAGATTGTGAGTTCAATTTGATAAATCATGTCGGGATATCGGGTCGCATCTCTGGGGATGGAACAAATAAATCCCTTAGAGTCACGGGCATCTTTCACAAGATGAACACCCATACCATAGTGACTTTAGGGAATTTTATAGACCTTCTCGGGGCCCCGATCTCACATACCCTAATCATTATGATCACATACATCATCCACCACAAAGTTGAAAATGAACAATTTTTTCTCATACCAAATATCACTTTTGATCAATTAGAGGCTGACTATCTCGCTTTAGATAGGCAACTGGCTAGAAAAGCAACATCGAATCTAGTTTTTAGGCAATATGAAATGCATGCTTGCACCTTATGTTGGTGGCTTGGAGCCACCCACGAAAGTAATTGTTATATTTTGCATGCTTTTAGACAAATCTAGGGAAAACCATGATAATCCAATGTACGAAGTGTCTGAAGTGACTATTGGGACCATAATCAACCCGCACACATGCATCATTCACCACAGTGGGGAGATGAACAATTTATACTCCCCCAACTCCTAGTTTGCCCAAGAATGGAAACACTCATGGAGCAAAATGCTAGGCTTGAAATGAACGTAATGCATGACCATCCATATAAGTAAATACGTCTGAATTTCCCTTCTCTAAAGGGAACCTCATGCACAAACCATACATTGAATATCCATATGAGGAATGCATACCTTACCTACAGTGAAGACTCTCCTTCAATGGACAACTTCAAGATGATTCTTCAAAGGAACCGATTGAGTTACAAAATGATTGATTGAAAATAGTGTTTCTAAGTCTTACTAAATACGACTAACATTGAATATGAACCTAATCTAGAGGTAGATGAGTACACTAAAAATACTACAATTTTGAATGGAGAGATGATTTTTGCTATGATGATGATGATGATGATGAATATGAAGAGCATGTGTATTTTGAAAATGTAATAGAATTTTTAGGTTCGATACTAAGTGTCTCTCCCGTGAACCCTATGAATGATGCTTCTCGATATTCATGCATGTGATATTGATGTGGAACCTGGGTGGGAATTATCCAGAAAATGACCATGATTTACCCTCCTGACCTTAGGAAAGAGTGTGGCCGGTGCAAATGATTTTATACATGAAAATAACTTAGATGTACCTAACCTCTCTCCCGAGTCACAAATTGAAACTCCTCCACCAAACTCTGGTATTTGTTTGTCACAAAATCGCAAACCAACTTTTCTGCCAAAATGCCTAACTTAGGCCTAGAACTTTGTGCTTCCCAAGTCCTCTTGGACTATTTTGCATCAAAGTATAACACTCTAAGGAGCCAGAGTTGGAATGTGTATGTCTGCTGTAATAGCAAATTTCATTTTGAGTTAGACCTTTTGCATGATGTACCTTTAAAATTGCAGATTTTGTTCACAAACACAGCTGTTCACAAGTTTAGGTTTGGGAAACTCCTTCACATCTAGGCCTTACTTGCACTCTCATTTTATTTTTGTGTAAGGTCATTTAATGTGTGTACATATTTTCTATTGGGTTGATCCTCAACTCTTTAGATTGTTAGTTTACGGTGAATTTTTTGTATATAATCCGGTAGGACTTGTTAAATTTTTCTTTCTTGATTGGCCGGTCTTCTTTTTGCACATATATTATGCTAATCCGATATAGATCTCCGTTGAGAATATTGATTCTAGCCTTGGCGAATGAAGCTCAGCCTTGCTCTTGCGACATCCAGGTAATCTCTTCCTTTTTCTTTTCAGCATAGTTTCATGGTATGTATTTGTTTAAATTTTTTTCTATTGTTGACGCATTGAGGGAATGATGTTTGATTTAGGTTTGGGGTGCATTTGCATTTAGAGTTTTTAGTCTTATTTTACCTTTTATTTTCAAAAAAAAAACAAAAACAAAAAAAAAAAAAAAAAAAAAAAAAAAAAAATTCAAAACTTTGTAAATAAAAACCTCAACTTTTTAGAGATTTTAGAGTCACTAGCATGCTTCTAGCTATGTTTACATAGAGAATCTAATCGAAATAACAAAATTGGAAGATCTGAGAACACAATCGGGTTTCTTAGTTGATTAGAGCGTTAAAGTTGGATTTAACCATACCGGAGGGCGAATTAGGTGCTTTGTTTAGATATTCGGTAGTAGAATTGTGATCACCCATAGTGGAGACTACCCATTTTACATCAAGCGAGGTACCGACCTTCACTCTTTGTGACTTTCTAGAAAAGCTTTTAGAGTGTGTGTCACCGTACGTCAATTCCGGGTAGGAATGGTGAGCTACCCAACTTCGCACCACTTTCAGCACTATTTTTGATCTCTTGAGTGCTAATTCCGTCAATCATGAGGGTGACGTCTAAAGATGAAAACTCCTTCTAAATATCGATTTGCAGTTAGCATCACTCTCTCTCTCAATCAAGCAAGACCCATGAAAACACATCATCGTCAAGCAACCGGAGCAAATCGTAATATTGAAAGAAAAATTGATATAGTCCAAGGTTTATGTGCAACAAAGAAAGAAGAAAATAAGATGATGAATTAATGAAGTTTGTGAAAATATTAGAGTTTTATCGCTTATTATTGTAATCTTAAAAAAAAAAAAAAAAAAATTGTAAGTATTATTATTGTGTCTAGTTAACCACAATAGTTAAAAAAGAAAAAATAAAAAAAAATTATAAAAAGTTATTGTTAAGTTTTGTGAAGTTCAGAAGTTCGTCATCAATAGTTGAAGACTGAAGACCGAAGACCGAAGATTGAAGACGTTTCTATGGTTTCTTATGAGAGAGTGATATTAATTGCCGATCGGGTGAGAAGTGAGTGAGTACTCCCACCCTTGCTAATGGTTGATTTCCTTCCTTAGAGATCATCAGAAAAAGATTCTTTTTGTCCACACTTCTGTGGAGTCTCCAGATTTTATTTCGGAAGGTTATCCTTCTTACCTACAACGTGTGCAGGATTTCTCTCTTTATTCGCCTGCACACATGAGAGACTAAAAAGCGATCTTTTTGAGTGCAATTATCATAAAACCCTAATGGTGAGGCAGAAGTTGAGACTTATGATCACAATCGAATCCGAATTCTTTCATATGGTATGGTTACTTCTCGCTCAGCACTTAAGGATGAGAATGCGTTCTTTGATAGTTCTAACTTCATGTTACTAGCATGCAGAAACTCTATGTCCTCATAGCTTCTTGGAGGCTTGAGACTCTTTTACACTCTGAAGTTGGAGAAGGTTTTGTGGGTACACCTCTGGTAAACCCTCACGAGACTACAACTCGTCCACTAGGGACACCTAGGGGTTTAAAGGCTTAGTGCATACGCTAAATGCATTCGAGAGACCTACGACAGAGGTATAGTTAGGATTTCTTCATTTTTGTTTCACTTGAGGACAAGTAAAATTCGGAGTTTGGGGGTATTTGATGAGTGCCAAATATTGCATATTTATACACCTTTTTATTGGCACTTTACTCATCTTTTGTGCTCATAAATCAGATATTATCCCAGTTACGTATTTTCTTTGTTTTCAAGAATAAATATTTGTACTAATTAATTTTGTGTTTTTAGGTAATAAATAAAGCTCGGAGAATCCGAGGAGCCCAAAGAGCGAAGAAGTGGAGTCGAGCATCTATGGAGCAGAAAGCCAAAGCCGCGCGCAATCAGTTGCAACCCAACAAGTAGCAACTCATCTACAAGACATGGGCTTGAGCTAGACCCGACCCGCGACCCGGATCCGAGCCCGTACACTCCAAGCCGTTGAGATTTCACTCATTCGCATCCTACGCTCGCTGCTTCCACACGCATCGAAGTTCGCTGCTCCCGCTCAACACCAGATCACGCCAAAACCGCTTACCACCCTCGGCCGTTCAGATCTCCATCAGCTCCATCCTACGCTCGCTGAGGCCTTCCCATCATCCTTCGCTGTCCCTGCTTCACATCGAAGCACCCTATACCTATACCACTCGAGTAAACCTCATTTCTCCCTCACCTTTCTCTTTCTTCTCCCAGACCTTCATCAGAGAAACCCTACCCAGCCATACCTCCACCTCCTTCACCCACGCCCCTTTCACTGAACCGCCACCATCTCCTCTTCTGTCACCATCACCCCCACTGCCACCATAGCCACCAACAACTCCTCTAGCCCCTTATCCGCAGCTCTGCATCGACTTTTCTATCTCATAGCTTCTCTGCATCTTAGAAGCTAGGTGAGAGAAAAGTTGAAGCTAGGGTTTTATTCCAACCACTCGCATGTTCGATTCAGAGGGAGGCAAGGCGCAAAGTCAGGTTTGGGTACTCGGGTCTTTTGATTTTGGAGAGCTTGTTTGTTATAAAAGAGAGTTTTGGGAGAGGAAAAAGAGATAGTCAGTTTTAGTTTTCAATTTAGGGTTCTTATGTTTAGTTTGCTTTTGAATTTTAATCTCTGTTTTAACATGTTTATTATGAGCTAAATTTACCATAGCTAGGATTTAAGATGAAACCCTAATTTCTGTTTCTGTGTTTCAACTAGAATTGAATTGCTCTTGTATGCTTTAATTGATAAGATAAACTCAATGTTAATATCTCTTTGCTCTACTCTCACAGTGAATGCTTTGTACTCACCGTAGTTAGATTCACATTGAATTGAGTATGTCATGCAGCTCAAGTTTTATGTAGTATTGCTTATTCTTTTGACTAGTTGTTCTTGATTAGACAACTAGTGCTCTAGGTATGCACATTAGTCTGTCAATTGAGTTATCCCCGGTGAAACCTTCTAGGCAAGAAATAGAGTTGACATCCTATCTTCAATTGCCACAAGAACATTAGCATTCAAACTAGTTGAACCCCATAACCTCGAGATAGGGTGGATTTGACAATCCTAGTGCCTGTTACATTATCATTTACACTTCATTGTACCTTAGTTGTGTAATCTTCAAATCAGTCAGTAAAGACTTTAAACAAAAGCATAATTTTCTGTCACTCATCCTGAAATCGGTTAAGAGAGCTTAAGAACAATCCTTGCATACTCTAGTTCCTTGTGGGTTCGACCCGTACTTGCCGCGTCTCCGATAGACGCACGTGCACTTGCGGATTAAGACATAGTCGTAGGAAATAACCATCTTTACGCTCCTATCGGCTTGGATGACCACGCATCAATTCCATCACCCCTGCTGCAGCATGGGAATACACGCTCCGCCTTATCTCGCCGTATATGATCGCCGATCATCCAACTCCACAAGCATGATTGGATGACCACGGATCAATTCCATCACCCCCGACCCAGTGCATGGAATACACGCGCGCGACCCCGCGTGGTCGAGCCATTGTGCCTCTGCGGCCAAGAAACCGAGTCCATACCAAGCATTATGGGCGGAAAACCCTAAGCTAGGTTTGCGGCATACTACATGTCTCGGCAAAGCAGTCCTCAACCATCCATCTTCGCGGTATAGATGGAGGGTGTAGAATGCAGACTCAAAGGGCCGGAGCATGTCACTTACAATCACCATGTACCGCCTACGCATACATGACTGATCGGTCGAAACCAACCATGATTGGTTACAACAAATTCGTCCGCTGAAAGAGCACGGTCGCAGCGGCTCGCAAGCCAAAATTAGGGTTCCAAGCCATCCGCGCGTCCATCTTCTCGGCCTCGAATGGAGGTCAGCAGTTAAGATTGAGGCAGGGTAGGTCACGATCGCCATGACCACCCGCGTGAGCCCATCTGCCTCCTCGTGCGGTCGGCCGAGGCATATCATGCACGGCCAATCCCAAAGCCGCTCAGACATGGTGATACCTTCCCAGAATTGCAGTGCGATCTCGACCACTCAGCTTCACCGGACCAGATTGGGTGGCTTAGATCACGTTCTCATGAGACGGTAAGACATAGGCGTAAACATCAGCCTGCCGTCTACCGGCCTAGACCAATAGGCCAAGACCAGACCAAGCTGAGGTCGTCTTGGAAACCGCGCTCGAAAAAGTGCTGGCGCCCAGCGGCTTCTTGCGGTATCAAGCTCCTTATCGCAAAATCAATCTCTCGACAATCCCCTCCTCTTTGACCGGTCAAATCGAGTGGCCGGTCGCGCTTTCATGAGGGCCAGATACATGCACCTACACCATCAT
>JAJJWW010000386.1:0-63153 GCA_023531295.1 Papaver armeniacum
AACTACCCTCTGATTATATTTGGTTAATGATTGAGTTCAATTACTTGATTAGTGAAATTATTTTGAATAAAGGAGATTTGAGATTTAAAAAATCGATTTTTTTAAAAGAAGTAGAATTATTGAGAGAGAAGTTTGAGAAGTTGAAGAACAAAACCATGGAAAATAAAAAAATTTTGAGTTCAACTAATCTGAACTACTCAGGTGATGATTCAATTGATGATAACTCATACGAATCTACATCTCCTTCATCTCCTAGAGTATATGTCAATCTTCACAATGATCAGGATATGGATAATTTCTTAGATGGTGAGATGTAGTGTCTTCCTGGCCAAGCTGACTCGAGACGAGGAACCGATGGATTTCTACATGCCTGGCGGGAGGAGAAGACTATTTGGGTATACCGAGGGTATGCTCTAAAGCTTAGGTAATGTTGGTTGAATTGGTTCAAATTTTTCAAAAAAATGTGAGTTACTCAGGAGTATATTTGTGCTTGTTCAGTTACCTTGTGTGAAGAACATGTAGAACTCGATGCAGTGTAGTTAGTTGCAAGCACGGGAGTTCTGCAGACTGCTCCATTAAGCAGTTTTTGTAGTTGGTTGCTTGGAGTAGTAACCGGAGCTGCATAAACTCTGGGATACGGTGTTACATGTTCGGATTGTAGATGGGTATAATAGAGACTTAAAGGTCTATGATTATTTGGTTAGTTCGCAACCAATAGCTAGCAGAACTTAAAGTAATAATATTTCACATTAGTGTATAAAGTTCGATTGGTTATAAACTTAAAGCTGCCAGCCACTTAATCTAGCAAGACTTCATTGATAAAATTTTGATTTAGTGTGCGTAAAGTTGGGATTAGGTGCTAAACTTGGCTGTCAAGCTAGAACTATGAGTTCGTTTTCCCGGAAAAAATATTCACCTGTAGAACTTAGGGTCCATAAGTTCGGACTAGGATTACAAACTTCATCTACAAACCTTTACCTAACCGAACTTACTTACAATAAAATATTGAATTGAGTATCGTAAAGTTCGGTTAGCCTCAACTTGCTTGTTAAGCCCAGAACTCTCTTGAGGAGTTCGGTTATCTGGAAATAAAAGTATCATAGAACTTTGGGGTCCATGAGTTCGGTTAGTTCGCAAACTTCATACCCAATGACTACTAGCAAGACTTACGTGCAATAAACTTTTGATTTGAGTATGCGTAAAAGTTACATTGGTGCTTGCTTGATGAGCCAGAACTATGAGTTCGGTTAGCCAAAAATCAATATTATGTAGAACTTGCTGATTACGATTGATGTTGTTCCTTTTAACTTTGTAGGTGGACATCAGCTTTATGCGATGGATAATCAACCTTCTCACAGGTTGGCATCTTTGTTTGAAGATACATCTAATCACTATGTCAATGATTTGGTTTTGATGAAGACATCCAGTCAGAAGAATTGGGCTAGAGAGCATGCCAAGAAAGCCATGTGCGTATTAGTTTTGAATGGAAAAGAAGACGAGCTTCGTTTTGAAATGGTTTGTGAGAAGTGGAGATCCCAATGGTAGTCTAAAGAAGAAGGGTTATGTGTATAAAGGAAAGACGAGCGGGGAAACACGAGCGTGCTTTCAGAAAAAACTAAATGTCGTTCAAGCTAGTATTTAGTAAGTGCAAAAAAAAAGAATGGATGGGTTCATCATGGATAAGGTGGTAGTATCATAACCACCCTCGTCCGGATGATCTTGAAGGACATGCAGTAGCTGCTCGGCCTCCTCGAGAAATGGAGAAAATAGCTAAATTTAGGAGAATAGAATTTCACCACTTAACATGCTTCGCTTACTAAGGATGATAACAAGGATAATCATGTCATCTTTGGCGATACATTTAATCTGGTGAGACAATTAAAAGGATTGAATGGAAGGATAGAAAGTGATGATGCAACAATTGTTTTTGGTAGCTAAAGAGAGAAGGCTACGCGGTTCAAGAAGGTGGGTCGGAAGATCCAAATGCGCATCTCTTCATTGCGCATCAGAAGAGTGTTCAATTGGCTCGATCCACTTCCCGTCAAGTTCTTATAATGGATTGCACTTACAAGACTAACAAATACGAGAGATGCCATTGTTGAATATTGTTGGTACCGTGCCTCAATAAAAGTCACCGTTTACCGTTGCTTTTTTTGTTTTCTAGAAGATGAGCAAGAACCAAGTTACACTTGGGCGCTACAACAGAAGGCCATATGCGAGATGATGATATCCCAGCGGTTATAGTGACGGTTTGCGATGTAGCATTAATGAGCATAATAGAGAGAGTCTTCCCATTAGCACATAATATGCTTTATGCGTTCCATATTTGGTGTAATGTGATGAATAGGTACAAGCCTCAAATTTGTCCACCAAAGAGGAAAGCATTTGAAGAGATTAGTAAGCTACGGAAGATGAACAACGTACCAAAGAGAGGAATTCGATATACAATACACTATAAATCACGCTAAATGGGTTGCTTTCTACAGTGAATGGGAGTCATTGACAGTGCTATACTTAGAAGAATATAATCTAAATCTTGCGGCATTTATCGAACATTGGTCTAGCCGAATATCCAGAGGATGTTGTAGCATTGTGTGGTTAAGCAATGGTTGGAACTAGCACAAGAAGAGCGCACCGTTTATGCATTTACCCAGCCACCATAAACACTTTAGGGAATCAGCGACAAGTTTGGTAGAATGTCGGCTACCATCGGTTGAAGAAAAATCTTTTTGGATGTGTCGATAATTTTGTGATTGTGTTTCTTACTGATGGAGAATTACTTGACCGTGAGATTGATAGAATTAAAGAGAAGTTTCAAAAACCGCATCATGAAGTACAAAAAGATTGTGGACAAGGTGGTAACATCACGAATATGGCGGACCTTCGGTTGTTTTAAGGGACTTCATTATAATGTTTGCGTGCTTGCATTAAGAGGTTAATGGCTGGTGAAATTTCATTTTTGAAGCGATACAAGTTTGGCAGGAGGATTGAGACCCAGTGTGGCTTATGGTGAAGTCTTGGGTTTCCCTTTTTGCGATGCTTACCATAATAAGTTAAGTATAAGAGCATGGCATAATCCCTCTAGCGATATAGATCCATATTGGCAACAATTAAGTTTTGTCCCTCTCCCAAGCGATGTCGGAGAAGAGTTTGGTGACAATGTGATGCAAGGAAGAATCGTTATCGAGATGTGCCGGAACATGAACAAGCTCGAAAGCAAATCTTTTTGGGATGACATGCGGCCAATTGTTTATCCACACACTTCCGGAGAATGTGCGAACCGAAAAGAGCAGAGGGCAAAGGTAGGCCCGATCACCAAAGAAACAAAAAAAAACAAATAAGAGAATATGCAAAGGTGTTGGTGGAAGAGTGAGAGAGTGAGCTGGCCCTTTCTTCCAGAGGACCTCGATGGGCGTCTGAGCATACCAGCTGGCTGTAGAACAGCTCAAAGAGAAGATTCACAGAGAAAGGTTCTGGGAATAACTTTGTGGAAAAGGAGCGAGAACAGAGTGAGGCGAGGGATGGCATGAAGAAAAAAGGGCCCGGACAGTATTCCCCGATGTTACATTCACTTAGCCGAACCCACACTTCCACTCCCATGGACCCTGAGCCAACCAATTCTCTGGCGAGGCGTTAAGCTTAAGGCTCCAATATGCCGCATCCAAGAAAGAAGTCGACCGAATTGGTGATACATCAACTTTTGTTGATAGAAGGTACTTAAGCAGCTACCACATATACATATTAGAAAGTCACGTCATATCCGCCGCGACGTCCCACTGCGGATGGTAATTGCGGATTCCACGTTGTCGTATTGCACGACTAGGGCCTTTCACAGAGGTGCAAAGGTTTATGATGATACATCAAATCGCTTGTCGTCAAAGGAAAGGATGTTGATGAAGCTAAAGGACAACGCCGGACTTTTACGGCCCCGAATGTTGTCAATGCGTGGGGATGCTAGTCTCGAATGTGCGTTCATTAGGTATCAAAGGCGTCTCCACGGAGGATCAATCACGAGGGATCATTGGATGGGCATTCGATATGTGGGCACTCAATCGCAGAAGCATTCAATTGCGTGGTTCTACCTATTCTCAAAGGTGCTAGTTTCATCACACTCAGAAAACAAGAGATCATCTATTTGACGGTTTCACCAAGCTGGCGGGAGGAGGCGGCATTGATGTGATCCTACTGATCGCAGCAAGCCATGCTATATACTATGTGTATGAAAAGGACGCAATATATGTCAGAAGCTATGGGTTCAGTAATGAAGAGTGGTGAGGAAAATCTTGATTGGTTCAAGATTGAACCAGTTTACATGCCCTTTGCAACAAGATCTTGGCAGCCCATGGGGTTTTGTAGCCCAGCCTGATGACTCCCCTCCATTCTCTGGGAGTGCCATGGAGGTTCCCAGATTCAACTTGGGAGACAACCACAAATTGTCATCGAAGGGGGAATGTAAGAATCTCCCTAGCACAGGGCTTGTTAGGCGTCTTTTACAGGTTAACTTGCGCTATTTCTCATGGTGCCCTCTTCCTCTTCAACTTCCTCTTCAATCCAACTCCTCCTCTGATTCTTAAACATCAATCCTTATCTCCATCTTCCTCGTCTTCGTTCACCCTCATTTGGGTTCACCACCATCTTTGTCACCCTCATTTCCCCTCACTTCGGTGGGTTCATTGCATCCCATTGGCGCCCTCATTTCCTCTCACTTTCGGTGGTTCACCTTCTCCGCCTGATGTTGTTCTTCGCGCCGCCCTTCAGCTTCCGCGATCTCTGTTCCCTTGCCCATCGCTTCCACGATCTCTTCATTCAACTTGTTGGATTACGTTAGTCCACATCACATTCTCTGCCATTAACACCAATCTTTGGATCACAACATCATTGTGACCCACTCTATGCCCAGCATTTTGGTCCACGGTGGCGGCATCACAATGTGCTTTGCCTCGAGGGTGGGAGTTCTTAGATCTTAGAGCAAGGTTTGTTTTTGGTTTTTGCCTCTTCCGCTAATCAAGAAAACAAAAGATATTTTGCTTAAACCATAGGCCAACTTTCAATTTTTGGGGACCATAGTATAGTTAGGTTGCCAAATATTTTTGAGAACAAGCCGGGCCACCGACATTGGTAAATGTTAATGAAGAGTTCGGTTTGTCATCATTTTGCGAGAACTAACCCGAACTCAACATATTTACAACCTCACGAAGGATTCGGTTTGTCAAGTTTTTTCTAAAAAAGTTCGATTTACATTATTTTTTTAGAGTAAAAAGTTCGGTTTACTTTTTCTAAGGTTAGATTTTTATGGGAGCTCATAGGGCTCGATATGACAGTTCGGTTACATAAAGCTCATATTAGCGAGCAAAAAAGCGAGTTCGGTTACATGTAAAAGCGAGGCTGCTTAGAACTTTAAGTTCGGTTAGAAATTTTTTTTTTTTGCCTTCCTTGCGATCCTAGCCGAACTTCAGAGTCGGTTACCTAGTTTTGACAGAAGACCGGCTGATTCTTCGTGTTCTTCTTTCGGGAAGTTAGGTTAACAAAATTGGGTTTTTTGAAGCACGACCTAGCGACATGCCCATGCTTGCCATTTGAACCCTATTTTGATGATTTCTATTCATTTAAATGAATCAAAAATCAGAGAAAAAGCAAGGGGGTTTTGTTGCAAAATACAACGAATGGGTCCCATGTCGGAGTCGGGCTTGTGGCCGTCTATTATCTGCCAGGATTATGGCTTCCACTTGGTTGTTCAACTTCTTTTTGAATCACGAAAATCGCTCGGATGATTTGCTAGATGTCCCAATCGAGGACCTTCTCCTTGGAAGTCTTTTGGTTTGCTTTCGAAGAACCATTGTGCATTCGATTGATTAATCGGCGATGAAATTTTGAATCGGCGATTGTCGATGGGAGGCTCGATAAGACGATGTTGTATTTGGGGAAGAAGAGAAGCGAATAGGGGCAGTTTTGATAAGCTGTTTTTGGTTTGGTTTTTTTAGTTTTTAGGTTTTGTTTGAATTATTAGGTTGAGGACCATTTTAATTGGGGTAAGGGGACAAATTGGTAATCTTATGATTTTAGGACATCCTTAGCATTGTAGGGTAGGGGCCTTATAAAACAATGGTGCGGGTGAAATTAAAAGCGGTTAAATGCCAAAGCTAGTAGGCCTTGCGAGTAATAAGTCTTGAGCGTTTTTACGAGACTACTCCAAAATGGTGGGGACTACTCTTCATTTTTGGGTGGATATTAGAAGTCATAATGAGTCACCCCTTATCTAAGTTTTTTTTAATACCATACTTGCCCTTGGTAATTAAATTAGTTAGTGTAATGATTAATTAGTGTTAGTATAATGATTAATTAGTGAGGCTAGATTAATTAATTGACTGTTTTCAAAAGAATAATTCTTGAGAAGAAGTTTTTTTTTTTTTTTTTTTTTTTTTTGGGTAAGATGGTTGATTTCGAAATGAGGGTTTTGGGTACTTGGGTATACTTCAAATTTAGTTAATGTTGCTTGAATTAGTAAAATCTTTCGAAAAAATGAAAAATTTATAAACTTATTTCGACCAAGGAAATAGAGTTCGGCTAGGACATCGAAGAGCGGTGGCCAGAACTCAACTGCAAGTGTAGTTGGTAATGGTTCTGAAAACATAGGTAGCCGAACTCGGCTTTTTTGGAGTTTTGCTTAGAAAAAAATTCAGGTTGAGGAAAAAAAGTTGTGATGTGCGAACCACATGTTATTTGGGAAAAAAATCGACAAATCGAACTCAATATATAGGTTTTCCATAGAAAAGTTCGGTTAGGAGAAAAAAATTGCTACGTCATAGAACTAAAAGTTCGGCTAGGAGAAAAGGAAAAAAAGTTACGCGTAACCCGAACTAAAAGTTATTTGAGAATTTTTTCCGGGAGGTAATCCCGAACTTTTCCGAAAGAAAAACTCCATTAAAAGTTGAGTTATTTAGTTCAACAAAGTTTTTGAGATAATTCCTAGCTGAACTTCTCCGCAACTTCCATTTTCAACTCATTTTGATGATTACTTCTCATTTTTTCAACCAAAAACGAATGACAATTAATGGGTTTGTTATAAGTTTGATTTTGATTTTGTTTTGTTTTGTTAATGATTTAAATTAAGTTATATATAGAGGTGGCTGTGGTGGTGGTTCGAGATGATCGGTGGTGGTGGTGGCCGGAGGTGGTGAGCGGCGGTGGTGATGGGAGGAGGTGGTTATATATATAGGTGGTGGTGATGGGAGGAGATGGTTAAATATATATAGGTTAAGGCTAGGTTAGTCATTTCCACACTTTAAGACACCCCTTATAATTATACGGTAGATATTTTATCACTTACTAGTCCCTACCATTTTTGAGTAGTGCCCAAAAAATCATTCAAAAAGAAGACTCTAGAGGCATATAAACTCTAGACTGTACTGGGCTTTACTTAGTCCAGGGGACTTTTGTTCTTTGCCGTGTATACTTCAAGATTATTCTAGAATAATGATCACAAACTAACTTGTATTTTTAACAATTTCTGCACCCATGTAGTAGTGGTGATCAAGAAACTTGGCTTAAGAAATTTGTTCAAATAAAATTTTTGTTATGAAGTTTTCCTAACACCTACCTCTCCATACTCCATGGTATATGAGACACGACCCATATTCCATTTGTAACCCATTTATTTAGCGGTCATGGCATTTCCTTTCTTAAAGAAGACAAAAACTGATGAAAAAAAAAATAAAACATATGATTTGAGATTCAAACCGCTAAAGCATCCATATTCCAACTCAATACAAAGTGGCGTAGATGCTAAGAAACAAGGTGAATGCCATAGGAAAAGAAACCCAAACAAAGAGTTGTTGGTAAAATAATATTGAGATTATATACCACGGGGGCGTTAATGCACCAGCCATCAATAAGATACTCGAGATCTGGATCCTGATCCACAAGAGATGGTTGTGCATATAACTGCATGCGCAATTCCTTAGGCGGCCTCCCCTTCTCCAATCCCCCATTAGAGTTGTTGAAAGAAGATGGAAAATGTTGTCAGAGATGAATTTGCACTAAAGTGATGCATCCCTGGTTACAACCCATTTGACCCACCGACAATTTTCAATTTACAGGAAGAAAAAAAAAATCTTTCCTCGAAAACAAAAGAAGTTAAAATGTTACTTGTATTCAGATGAATTTGAATCTATGAAATTAAAATTGAATAATCATTAAGGTAGCTGACTAATAATCCTCAATCTCAAAAACCTTATTTCTCAACATTGATTTAAGTAGGAAATACCTAATAGGTCCTAGAAATAATATATTAGAGAGAGTCTATCCGATTGACTCAAGTCATGTTTCTTTTGGTCTTATTTGGGAAAAATATATTATAGTTTGGTCCTAGAAATTATGGTTTTGGCCCTGGGTGATGTCATGGATGATGTAATTGTCATTGTGTGTGGCAGTAAATACCCTTTTAGATTAGGACCATATATATAGTTAATTGGTAAGAGATAGAAATCATTTCTCAGATCTACATTCTCTTTCCTATAGGGTTTCTTCTTTTTTGCTTCAGTCTTTGCTACGATTTCTAGGTTTTTTTTCTCACGATTGGACTGATGAAGACGATGTATAGCAAGTCACTGATGTTTAATTGCTGAAGATGATGAAAAGATAAAGATTTGTTATTCTTTGTTAAAGATGTAATCAAGAACCGATGTTGTTGTTTGAAGATGAAGATGAAGTTCATCAAACAAATGAACTACTGGGCGTTGTTTTGAAGATGAAGATGAAGACGAAGATGAGTTCATCTGTTGTTGTTCGTCTTGTTGTTGAAGATGAAGACGAACTTTGTTTTGTTGTTCGTCTTGTTGTTGAGATAAACTCGTGTTTTTAGATCTGATTGATTTAAGTTTTGGATGTGTGTTTGATTTCTGAAATCTTCTTGTTTGATTTGTTCATCTTTTTCTGGAGTTGCTGCTGCTGCTGTTGTTAAAGATGAAGATGATGTTGCTGATGTTTTATATGGAGTTCATTCCAGAAATGAAGTCTGGTTTGTATAGGTTTTTATATGGACTTCATTTGAATGAAGCATTTTTAGGTTTTTATATGGACTTCATTTCTGGAATGAACTCTGGTTTGTATAGGTTTTTATATGAAGTTCATTCCAGAAATGAAGTCTGGTTTGTATAGGTTTTTATACGGAGTTCATTTCTGGAATGAAGTCTGTTTTTTTAGGTTTTTATATGGAGTTCATTCCAAAAATGAAGTCTGGTTTGTATAGGTTTTTATACGGACATTATTTCTGGAATGGAGTCTGTTTTTTTAGGTTTTTATATGGAGTTCATTCCAGGAATAAACTCTGGTTTGTATAGGTTTTTATATGGACTTCATTTCTGGATTGAACTCTGGTTTGTATAGGTTTTTATATGGACTTCATTTATGGAATGAACTGCTACAAGAAAATAAGTAAAAATTAACACGAAAGGGTACTTCTGTCAGTTTGATATTTTTTAAATAATTATACTCAAACAAGTAAAAGCGTTTCCCAAAGGACCAAACAAACATGGGCCCACCTAAAAAAGGACCAAATGATATTTTTCCCTTGATTTAACAACTCAGAAATTATTACTTGATACTTAATCTTCCGCTGGAGCCGTAATACGACTTATAAAGACCCCATTTCCGATTCCGCTCATGCGGATTACTATCCCCATTTTCTCTTCTTCTTCCTTCCAAGGTATATGAGAGACAAAACCCATATTCCATTTATAACCCATTGATCGATTGATTTGATGGTTATGGTGGTGGTACCGAAGATAATACAGGTAGTGGTGGTGAAGAAGATGGTTAATAGATGTGCCGCCGTAAAGCCTCATCTTGTATTGGAACAGTAAATGGCCCATGAAACGAGGCACAACATCAGCCCGACTTGGATTCTAGGCACAGCATCAGGCCGTGCCTAATTACATGTGGCGCACAGTGATTTCAAACGTGTACTAGCCGAAAGATCTCTTGATTATGCTTTTCTTTTCTATGCAGACGCTTGCATTCTGTAAATTACATCGTAATTTACTCGTGTTATATGTATTAATTATTACAAGGGATCAAGATTTTCTTACCAGAGGAAAGCCTTAACAAAGATGGCATTCACATGCAAAATTCGTTCAATGCAAAAGTTTTGTATTAGGACTGGAGATAATTACACATCTAAAATTTTACCATCTTAGCACTCAAATCTATTAGATTCAAAGACGCGAATATTGATAAGCACGTTGCATGTGGTCCTCAACATGGTGTATAAGGTAAGCACCGAATGTTTGATGCTTTCTTCCAATTACAAAGCAATGAATTCACAATGAAAACGTTAAAAAGTGTTTTATTAGCTAATTTCCTTCTCAATTATTTGCAGCACTGGGAGTTTGGCTCCTGATCATGAAGAAGGCGTGCAAAATGTGAGTCTAAAGAGTGTCGTATTCACCGGGTCTCAAAATGGATTGAGAATAAAATCCTTGGCAAGGTTCTAGTACAGGGTTTTGTTCAAGGAGTAGTATTTAAACTAAATACGACGAATATTGTTCAAAATCCATCCAAATTAATTAGTTATTGTCCGAGTAATGAAGGATGTAATAACCAGGCAAAAAGAAATTCAGAACATACTAACCAATTGATTATCACCTTCTGAAGTTGTTTCAACTGCCAATGGCATTCCGGTATACAAATCATCTGAGGGACATCTGCGACACTAGTCTCGGAAATGAAATGTAATTGCAGTGAAACTTCCCCATGTCATTCAAGATATTAAACTCACTTTATCAACAACAAAAACTGCAACAGTTGCAGGAATTAACCTGCAGAATCAATCCGTAAGAATGCACTTGGAATTGTTGGTTGTCCAGTTTTCCCACAAAGTTGTTTATAGAAATTATATTAGATGTACGAAAGTTAAATTTAATCCGTAACCTGCATATGCTTTCAAGTTGAATCAAAATTTGTACATTCTTCAACAGAATCGTTAAACAAAAGATGATCCGATTCATTTAAAACAATTACACTTTCTTCTAATAAGCCAAAACCCTAGGAGGAGTCATAAGCTTTACAGAAAAAGAAAGACATTGGCTTCTGACACAGTTTCTGTGTTTAATTTGAAGTGTCGTTGTAGCTTTAACGAAATGTCGATGGGATTGTTGAAGATATGACCTGGATACGAAGTTGATGATATACACCATGATATCCTCAAAATCGGTACCCTTTGCTCGTTTGTCAATCACCTATTGAAGAAAACAGAACAGACAAATTATTATACATTCTATTTACAAGAACCAATTGAACAACAGCTAAAAGTAATGAAATTTAAAACATACTTTTGAGAGGATATATCATTATGCTGAATCAATCGTGAGTTTTCCATACACCACCAGTATGTCAGTCATAACGTTGATCTGCAGAATCATATTTACACAGGATTTCTTTGAAGTATGGAGGAGGAGACTGGACCTAGATCTGAATTTAGAGAGAAATGGAGACTGATAAAGCTATGTTTGTGTCGAAGGACTTCAGGTCTTTTTATAAGACCTTAACCCTAATGTTCAAGTGTTCAAGGACTTGTGGTCATTTTATAGGACCCGTCCCTAATGTTTCAAGCCGTTAGATCTAGGTCTAGACATGGTGGTGCATTCAAGGTGGTAGGATTAAAGTAGGTTTGGTGCTGTTGGCAAACAGCAGTCTACTGTTTGGACAATTTCTCAGATGGTCTGGTTGGAACGCGTACCAGGTAAATCGTCTTAGAACCAAAGAGCTCAAGTGCAGGAGCCGAATAGATTGGCTAAAACATTAGACAACTCAAAATCCCAAAATATATTTTGGAGAACCAAAAACTTAGAGGAAATAGTTTATCTTCCAAATGAATTACGCATTCTCCCCAGTGTTCCCCGACTTCGCGACATTGGCCGGTTTAAGGAAAACACCACATTTTAGCATAAAATCTACTGCACATTCTGCAAGAATGATGATTTCCTTCTGTAACTGTAAGAAAGGTAACTAAGATTCATAAACAAATACCAAAAGTGAATTGCCAATAGTCTGTCTGATTCATTCAATTGGCTCCCACAAAATTGAAGTTTTCATTGTAACAAACTAGTTCAATGACTTCAAACCACAGCTAGCCGCCTTCATCAAAACATCGCTCTTCGCATATGGAATTGCTTAAGAATCTTGGAAGCTTGCAGCATGATCATCCACAATTTTTTCTGAGGTTGAAGTGTAATGGGTCATAATGACAAAAGGGTGTGTTTCCTTTATACCACAAAAGAACTTGGTTTTCTTCTGCAAGGGCAAACGGATCATAGTCAGAAAACTTGTAAATGCATAGGAAATTCGTTACACAGATCAGCTAATGAATCTCAACATCCAAGAAATGTAATGTTATACTACAGCCTTCATAAGGGAAACATATAATTTCAGCAGAAAATAAGTTGAAGAGAGAATGTCTATGTGACTGTATATTAGCAAGATAAAGATTCCGGAAAACAAGATAATAACAATGAGAAAACCATGAGAAGTCTCCTTTTGATCGTTATTTTCTAATCAATTACATCTAGCAGGAAAGAATACAAAAACCCCATATTCTATGTTCTGGATTATTATTTTTTTCCAAATGTTCCACGCTATCAAGAAAGTTTCTAGTGTATGCAGTGGCCATTAAATTATACCTAGTTACATAAGTACATACGCAAACTCGGTGTATTAAGTCAAACAAGATTCGAAATCCGAAACATATACACAAGAATCAAGTAAACAGTTAAAATCAATGTAACGTTTTGGAAGTTTTTTACATGAGTTAGTGAGTTCCAGAAGCAACCAGTCTGAAGCTTTAAAACAGAGGTTACTTCGAAGAAGCAAACAGTTGCATCATACATATCCTAAGATAGAAATCATGACATACTATCCTGATTTTCTGTTGACAGGGAAGAAGAGCGTAATTGTAATTTATCAATACCCCAAAACACATACACAGGGCATCTGGTCACAGAACCAAAAGGGCTTCTTCAATGTAATCTTTAGGAACAAACACTCACATTTTGACCCGTGATCAAGTTTTAGAGAATCAACAAAACACAAAGGCCTGGTTCGATGACATGACTGCAAATACGATACCAGCACCGACATAAAAGACTGATAGTGGGAAAACAAAAATGGGGCCGAACATTACAAAAAGTGGAAATTCTTACTAATGCTTTTGATGACAGGAATTCTGCTCTCTAGTACTTCTGCACTTCAGTTGCCAATTTCTCCTTCAACCAAAATTTGGTCTCATTATGTCAGTTGCTTCTTCTCAGCTTCGCAATGTGAGGAGGAATCATTTATAAGGCTTTGTAAAGCTACGGCATTCCTTGTTTCAATGCATCTGTGCACAAAATAAAAGTCATGATATACCATGAGTTTAAAGAACAAATTTCAAGAAGATACAAACAGTTCTCATAATATAATTGAACAAAAAAAGTGCGCTATGGACAACAAACAAAGCAAACAAATTCAAAAGAAATATAAATCCAGTTGCATCCAAAATACTAGACAACTTGAATGTCAAAAATCATACATTACTAGAAAACCACAGTGTAAGTGTCTTAAGTAACCCTTAATGTCAAAAATATCAAATAACTTCCTCATTTGGTGGTAGCAGCACAATACTTGTTCAAAACATTCAATAGTCTTTGCAATTTATGTTAGGAAGTAATCTTACCGACAAACATAGTGTGCTCATCCATTGGAAATTTACACATTAAGATTCTCCTTATTCAGTGTTTTTATGCTTTACATGAGGTATGCAATAAATCTGAAAAGAAACTGATTTCATCATCCATGTATTTGACATCCAATGAATCTCCTAGTTCATCTTCGGTATAATTGAGCAGGACGATACAACAATAAGATCTCCTTGGGCAACACGGCTTGATAACGTGTAAATCAACCTCCAGACGCCAAATCTCTTCCCTGCATTAGGCGCAAGAGGAATTAATTAAAAACAATGATTAAGTAAGAAGAATCTGAATCTAGAGTGATAAAAACTCAAATAAAAATCTGAATCTCAAAACCCAAGAATCACAAAATCATTCAGCGTGCTGACTGATAAACCCCTCAAAAACTCTCTCTTTATCCAACACTATTTTAATTCATCAAAAATTTGAGAGTAGGATTTTATTCCAGAGACGGATGAATTAATTAAAATTGGTGATTAGAAATGAATTTTGAAACTAAAATTAAGTACTTGTTTTGAATCTTTTGATACTTACTCGTCAAATAGCTGGTGCGATTACACCTGATTAAAGCCCCATTTCCGATTCCCCTCATACCGAGATCAGCCATTTTTTCTCCGTCCCTTAAGGGTATACGAGACACGAAACCCATATTCCATTGATAACCCATCGATTGGTGTTGAAGAAGAAGATGGTTAATGTGATCGTGGTGGTGGTACTGTAGATGAGAGTGGTGGCGGTGGTGTTGAAAGATGGTTAATGGATGAAGGGAGTAGGATCAAAGATATGCGCCGCCGTTACTGGCTAGAGTTGGGTGTTGTTTTTCACAAGTTAAAGTAGAATTATTGAACCCTAACGCCCTTATAAGGGAGGAACACTAGACGGCCCATGAGACGAGGCACAGTATAAGCCCGTGACAAATCAGATGTTCCTAATTAGAGGTGTAAAACGTGCCGGCCCGGCACAGCCGGCACACGAAGTCGCGTATACTTCACGTGTCATGATGTGTTGTCGCCAACGATTTAAACGCGTCTTTGTGCGTGCTGTCTTTACTAGTCAAAAGAGGCACAAAGAGCCCACGGGCACAAAGACACGAATAAACGTCTGCCGTCTTCGCGCACACGTGCTATAAACAATTTGAAATCAATTAGTCAAAACCAAAGACGCCCCATTTAACTAACGTGTTTGTGCCGGCTTTGTATTTGTGCTCAACTTTTAGCGTGATGTGTCAAGGCTGTACGCACAGCCCAATTTACACCTCTATTCCTACTGCGCACAAATGGCACGTTTATTTTTTAATTCAAAATTATTTTTATTTTTGTGACAAGAAAAATTATCATGGGATAAAAAATGTTCTTCTTTTTGGTAAGCTGGAAAAAAAAAAAAAAGTTGGGTATTGTTTGTAGTTGGAGGAACCTAAACATGTACAAAAGATGACCATTACTATTGGTTGGACAGCAAGTGGACTCAAATTTATACATAAAAGGTGATTCGATTCAAGTAATGCAACTACATTTGCTTCCAACCCAGAGAGGTATGGAGGTTTCACAGATAAAGCAAACGTTGCGTTTACCATTCCTTAAACGATTCAAGGAATGGTAGTTACAGGGTCAAAGTAGACGGGCGTTTCTGCCTTGAATTTCAGTTGTTCTCACTGTACTAACTAGTAGCTTTAAAGTACAGCGAGGTGATGTAAAGCGATAAGACAAAAACGACAATACAGGTTCTGCAACTCTTTCTATACCGTGAGCACCATATTGGTTGCTTTTTTAGAGCAGCATATTTTAAGGTCATTCTTTTTGTCTGACATTCACCTGTTGAAAACGGGAACAGCCGTATCAATAAACATTCAGTTTGAACAGCTAAATATAAGATGAGTAAGATGGAAATGCAAACAAAAATTGATGAAAATGGGAGGAGAAATCATAAAGCCGATTGCAAGCATGAGTGATGTGTGTGCATGCACGGTTTTCCATATACAGCCAGTATTTCATTCATAACTCCGAATGGCAAAATCATTGTTGCACAGAAATTCAATAGAAATAGGTTTTCCTTGAATTACTGGGATTAAAGATCTAGATTCTAGATTGGAAGAGCAATGGAGACTGTGCAAGTTCTATTTGTGTTCAAGGACTTGAGGTCTTTTTCTAGGACCCTAACTCTAATGCTTCAAGCCATAAGATCTGGACTCATGGTAATGCACCCAAAGGGGTATGAGTAAAGTAGGTTTGCTGCAATTGTCATTAGTGGAAACATAAAACTCTATTTATATTCGTACTGCTACAGACAGATGCTATTGCCCCTTGATTTTCTTATATCTTCTATCTATGCAACATCGTAGCTAACTTTCTATGGATGCATAACAAGATATTATTAGTTCCTCATTTAAGATAGGTTCTCTACGGGCTATCAGAGACAAACTATGGATGCAATATACCTATAAATGCATGTAATAGAAGTCTTCTAAAGTTACCATGCAAGTACCTCGTTGTTGTAAAACTTATCATGCGAGACATCATCGCCAATCAATCTAGAAAAGCATATAATAAAAGTCTTATGAAGTTGTGAACCATGAGAAGTCAGTTTCTTCATTATATTCTAATTCAATTATATGTAGCAGGAAGGAACACAACATCCCTGTGCTCTATGTTTCAGATTACCAACAACTTCCTAGAATATAAGTCAAACAGTACTCGTTGGAAAAAAGAGTTCTCACTAACAATTTGTTATTAAGGATCAAATCAGAAAGAGCTGAAACATGGACAAAAAACAATGAAAATGAGAAGAATAAGAACTTGCTAATAAGAGGGAAAAAAAATCAGTGTTGACGCCTCTGGTTTTATGTTAATAACTGCAAATCTTTTAGCCATCTTGAACCGATATTGCAGGATAAGGCAGAAACCTTATACTTCAAGCCTTCAAGCGGTTTCTAATTATGTGTAAAGGCAAGAAGTTTCATAGGAGAATTCATCCATTATGTCACAGCATCACAAGCACGTTCTTTAGGACTTTTCAACTAAAATTTGATCCAGGTAAGCACGTTCTTTAAGGAAATACACAAACTAACATCACTAGCATATGCTTAGATAGCTAGTTAGTTTGTGTATTTCCTTTATCATGGATAATTAAGTTGGATTTTGGTTTTGTGTTATTCAGCTTCACATAGATATCTATACGTAATTATATATTTTTAATTTATGAAGTTGCGCTTCAACAACATTTTGAAGCTATGCTTTACGCTTTACTGGGATAGTGTATCGTTTTGCGTTTTTACTTTTTGAAACCTTGTGTGTCATTTTTTCATAGTTTCCCATATCAACTGAAGTATTCATACACACTGCTATTATTTTATTTAAAAAAATAAGTATTTTACTTATTAATTAGTATTAAAACAAATACTTCTCTTCATAGTTAGCATTTTGCACAACCTTCTCAAATCTTGGGTTGGAAGGCTGCAGCATGATCATCCACATTTTTTTTCTAAAGTTGAAAGTTTAAGGGTCCATAATGATAAAGGTTGATTCGTTTAACAGAAGAAAAAAAATCTTTTGTAACGGCAAACAGAATTATAGTCGGAGCTAATAACTTCAGCAGCAAAGAAATGGAAAATTAATAATTTTATTATCCAAGCATAAGAGAACCCAATAATTTCACTAGCAAACATGTTGAAGCGAGAATATCTAGCTAGGCGATCGTATATTAACAAGATAAGGATACCAGGAAGTAAAACAATAACAATGAGGTAATCATCATAAGTCCCGATTTCATTGTCATCTTCTAAGCCAATTATATGTCATGGGCCATCCCTGTGTTCTATGTTTCAAATTATCAAGCACTTTCTAAGGTACGTGTTTAACATTAAATTCAAACTAGTTGCATTAATGCATAGACTCGGTGTAAAAAAGAAAGTCAAACAAGACTGTGGCAAACATATTCACAAGAATAAAGTAAACAGCTAAAATTTAAACAAAAATTAATGAAAATGAGATATAAGAATTACCCAATGAGAGGAGAAGTCATTATGACAACCAGATAAATCACCATTATTGGAACAGTCTGCAATTTTTGTAGACATCTGAATCCTCAAAAAGTTTGTTCCGAAGACTGATCGGAGCTAAATTCTCAAATAGTTTGTTCCCAAGACCGACTTCCATTATGGGACCCAAAACCAGGGTTTGAAGAAGTAGAACCTAACGGTGTGTTCTCCATACAGCATGTACTCAGGGTGGGTTTGTTGGGGTTCCGAGACCTCCTCAACATTCTGGATTGAACTTGAAGTTGTACAAAAGATTCAACTTAAATTTCTTATCAGAACTTTGGTTGGTCATCTCTAAAGCAACATGTGATGGATTCAACTTAAGTTCAACATCTGACTTTCAATAAGCTCTGCAAATTTGAAACTTCACTGTGCAAACAGTGTATCCTGAAGAAGAACCTAATAAATTCAAAATGAAGTATTTATTGTTGTAACCCAAGCAAAAGAGTAACTAATAAATTCAGTATCGGTAGCAGGAAGTTGAAGTAAAAATACAAAAGAGCAAGACAATCACAATGAGAAAATCATAAGAAGTATCTGTTTCGTCGCTATGTAAGAGGATTGAATACAACTTCCTAATGTACATGGTGTATTGTTTTGTCTTGCTTATATTAGTACATACTTAGACGTGGTGTATCAAGTAGGTCAAATTAAACTCGGACCAATTTCTCAGGAATCAAGTAACCAGTAAATTTTGTCACCTGAGAGTAGTAATTATGTTTATAAGAGAACATTTGGCTGCTCTAGAATACGTTGATTGCTGACAACTACATCCTTGGGCGTAAAGCAGGCATATTTCCATATCTAAGGACTGAAAACAGTGACTGAAACCTAAGGACTTTAACTAATTTTACAGTAAGTCGGTGAGTTATGTGGTCCAAATACAATTATAGGTTTCTATGGAGCATTTTGCACAACCTTCTCAAATCTAAGGATGGAGACAGTGACTGGAAAGCCAAACTGTAATTCAATAAGTACAAGTCAAAGAATGGTTAAACTCTTCATGACCCTACGCAAAATTTCCAGAATAGTCTACAGACGAAAGAAGCTAAGTTCATGCTAAGAAACAATCTAAAAATTCAAATTTATGATGATCTATTCTAACCTTCTCGAATGCTCATCATTTTTCTCAAAAATCATCAAGATGATTTCAGCACCAACCAAGTTCAACTCCTTTTTCAAATGTTTAACATAGGCATCTACATTAATACATCTAGGCTAGATAAAGCTAATAAAATCATAGTTTTGAATCTAATATCAGCGGCAAATGCGAATTCATTTTGTAAAAACATCAAAACATAACATAGCAAGCCAAAAGATTTGCATATTGAGAAGCAACAGTAGATAACTTAGAAAGAGAAAAATTACACTTAAAATAGAGTTAATCCTAAGCAATTAGATGTGTACCTTAACATTTTTTGGTGCAGCTGTTGCTGTTGTAGCATAAAATCTTCTTGATTTTTCTCTCATACTTAGTACAATCTAATCAGTAGTTTTACTTGATTGTTTTGGCAAGCGAACTTTGGTACAATCAATCACTCCCCCATGTTAAGAACGTTATAATCCAAGCCTTCTGAATGTATAGTAAATCTGTTCAAAACAGAAGCTAATAAATTCAGTATCAAAGAAATGTAAAGTATTTATCTTTGTAATCCAAGCATAAGACACTAATAAATTCAGCAGCAGACAAGTTGAAGCGAGAATGTCTAGGTGATCGGATAAATGTAAAGTATTTATCTTTGTAATCCAAACATATATAAGACACACTAATAAATTCAGCAGCAGACAAGTTGAAGCGAGAATGTCTAGGTGATCGGATATTAGCAGCATAAAATACCATAAAACAAGACGGATACAATGAGAAATTTGTGATAAGTCTATGTTCCATTGTTATCTTTTCTAATCCAATTATATGTAGCAGGAAGGATTCCAACATCCCTCTGCTATATGTTCCAGAATATCAACAACTTCCTAGTGAACATTAAATTCAAACTAGTTGCATTACATACTCAGACTCGGTGAGATCAGTAAGTCGAACTTCTCGAACCAACTTCACAAAAATCAAATAAACATCTAAAATTTAGACAAAAAGCAATAAATATGAGAAAAACAAGACTTACAGAGGAGAGGAGAAGTCATAATGGCAATCTGAAAACTACATCATCATCGGGACCTCTAGTGAACTACTCTCGGTTTGCTCCGTCATTAAATCTTCAACTTGTTTCTCTAAACTCATCTCAGTTCCCTTGGTTAATGATTCATCTACTTGAGTTTTCAAATCACTCTCACTTTGCTTTGCAGATGACTCGCCTACTTGATTCTTCGTTCCCTCATATGTTTGAATCCTTTGATTATTCTGCATATTCCCAAAGAATCACATAAAATCAATGAGTGTAAGTCGGGAAAATCCGATTAACAAACTGTGTAAAATCAAAATCAATCAAAATAAGAAAAATAGAACTTACTAATAATGGAAGAAGTCGCTATCCCAATCAGAAAACTATATCATCGTCAGAACCTTTAATTTTATGTTAACATCTGCAATTTTTCTAGCCAGCTTGAATCAAAATTGAAGGACGAGTCAAAATCACATACACTTCACGTCTTTGAGCTTTTTCAACTATCACTTGATCTCAAGGGGTTTCTTAAGAGAATTCGCCATTATGTCATCAACATCACAAACACTGTCTTTAAGCTTTTGTACTAACATTAGATCTCAATATGTCACTTTTTTCTTCTCCGCATCCCCACTTCAGGAAGAGTTATCTGTAAGGTATTTTGAAGCTGTTGCATTCCATTAACATCGATATCACCATCAGGTCGAGGATTATAAGCCATGTCACTAGCTTGTTCTTCCGTACATTGCCTTGAGAAGCATGAGGTTCCTTAACACCAACTACCACAGGAATTAACAGCCAGTCAAAATGAGGATCAGGATTCAGGCAACATGATGTCTTCAATGACTTGAACATCAGAGATTCGGAATTAACCTGCAACAAGGCGAAGATACTTAAAAACAACATTAAGTATGAATTTTCAAACAAGTACAATTCTAAGGACATACTCATACCAGTTCCAATGCATCACTAATTTTCCCATGGGTCAGGGACTCAGGGCATAGGTGCAAAACAAAGTATCGGCATATGGTGTATCCGACTTTATGACGCTAAGGCCTGGCCTGATATAGCGGCTAATTGCAACTTTCCAAACATATTTCCTTTTTAGAAACTCTAAACCAAATTTCCTCATCTTGCGGAACATAAATCCGCCTAGTCATTAAGAAACTAAATATCGTCCCAGACATCTTTTGATCATCAGGAATGGCAAAGTAATTGACCAATTGTAGTTGACCCGAACAGGGTATTCTCCAGCATCAGACAATTTATCCCACATAGCTTTTAGTAAAGCGTAGATGGAGTACGTACTCATTTTGCAGTAACCTCGCCGGTACTCATCTGGGCAAAAATATTCCCTACATAACACAGTAAAAAAGTTATTACAAAAATACGAAAGAGTTCAAAAAAGATACAGGTTCTATTAGTTTTGATATCGTGTAAAAATCCTTACTCTTACTGAAACCATCAAACTCATTACTCCAGCACTAATTTCTTAATTACATCACAAATGTAAATCGGAACAGCATTCACAGCTTCAATATTTCACAATTACCACAGTGGTTACCTAGTTACGGCACATACGCATTAATGTAGACATCAATCCAATAGATAACGGTACGCTTTTTTGGCATTTTATCCTAGAATAATTCGACTTGTACTCTAACTTTTGTTACTAAATCAAATTCAAATACATAGATTATAACCACTATTCACAATTCAAAACAGAAATACCATGAATAGACACCATAATTGCATTTCCTCCTAAAAATAACATTACAAGACACAAAATTAACCATTCAAGTTCTCTTGTCTTGGCATTTTATCCCAGATTAATTGAATAGACACCATAATAACCATGAATGCACAACAGCAATACAAACTAAGGATAGGATGACGAGTTAAATTAACCATTCATGTTCTCTTCTCTAACTCTTGCCAATAATAAGCCCCCTATACTAGCTGTCCGAGGAATCTCGTAATAGATACTAAATGGCAGACGTAAAGGTCCCATACTAACTCATAAACCTCCTAAAGAAAATCAGACATTTATTTATACACAAACAAAACAACATACTAGTCTAGGGACTTAACTACAAAATTCTTGAACTTGCATTTTTGGATTAACATGATTACAGCAAAGATTGAAAAAGTAAAGAATACCAATTGCCAATTGGATCTACAAATATCAATTTTCACTTTGCAAAAAAAAAAATTTCTTTCACTTTCAAATGCTGGGCAAAACATTTCAAAAACTATGATAAAGTAAGATGAATCTGAGTCAAGAGTTATAAAAACTTAAATAATAATCTCATCAAATCCGAATCACAAAATCATTCAGCTGAATAATAATCCCTCAAAAACTCTCTTTTTATCAACACTGTAAACTCATCAAAAATTTGAGTAGGAATTTAATCTGAATTAAAATAGACAGAGAACTGTAACTAAAATTAGTGATTAGAAATGAAAATTGAAACTAATTTCACTACTTGTTGTGAGACTTACTCTTCCGGTGATGTATCTACCCAGTTGATGAAAACCCTATTTCCGAATCCGCATATACCAAATATCCAAATCAGACCATTTTCCATCCTTCCATGGTATATGAGACACAAAACCCATACTCCATTTATAACCAATTTGATTTGAAGTGGTGGTGGTGTTAGAATACAAGATGAAGACGGCGCCGCTGTTTAGTGAAAAGGAGGAGAAGTGAAAAGAGTTTGACAAGTAAAGTTGGGTCGGTGTGTTCAGGTTTTTAGTATTAAGTTGGAAAGTAAACTACCGAAGCTACCCTTTTAACGGGTCGGTTTTGTGGTTCATGGTATGTGGCACCGGACCACTATTTCGCATCCACTTAAACTTGAACAAGAAAATGTTAACAGAGCAACAATATTTTCGTTCTGCCAAGCTTTTAGGTCAATGCGATATTAGACACACTAACCCAAAAAAAAAGTAAAAATTATTAGAGACCATTTGAGTCATAAAGAAAACTGCAAGAATGATGCTAGATTGGAAGGTCTTTGAAATATATGACATGGTCATATGGAGTTGAATATGCGACATGGTCATATGGAGTTGAATTAGACTTTTCCCTGACCTTTGGTCTAACATGAGATCATTAATTTTTCTTCATGTTAATTTAAAAATTGTTACATAAAACCTTGAGGATTGAAGATGATTTTTGTGTTGAAAGATTTTAACTTTATTTATTTTTCCATATAAAAATTATCTCTATAAAAAATTGTATTATTTAGACCTCTGATATTGGAAAGCTCCAAATATGTTTTGATTTTTTGTTACCCTATCTCCTTTTGAGAAAAAAAAGGTAGCATCACTTTTGCATCGAGTGACCTCCCCTTGCATTGGAAATGCTTCGCCAGGGCGGAACTACCTATAGACTTGGGCTAGCTGTTGTGCCTCAAAGTCCAAAACTCAAGTTTTTACCATGGGTCAAGTTTGATGTAAATGTTCGTGCCTAAAAATTAGGCTTAAGCCACCCCACCCATCCGATTAGTTTTCAAGCCACCCCACCTTTATTTCTAGCTCCGCCAGAATTTCCCTGATGCCACTCTGAAGATACATTTCGCAGGGTTTATTTTCATTTTGCACTGCCGCATTCGCATAAATATTTTCCAGATAAGTTACATGATTTTCGATCTCCTTACTCTTTTACTGAGCATGTCATCAACATACACCTCTGAAGTTTTATGAATCCACTCACGACAATACCTTTTCCACCATTCTCCCGATACATACGGCAACCTCGCATTCTTCAATCTCAAAAGTCATTTTAGTGTAGCGAAGATAATCCTCTAGGTGGTTATGCCGTGGTGTTCTTGATCTTCTTCTCGCTTAATGGAATTTGATTGTAGTCAAGATCATTATAAGTTAGGCTACCAAATACACACATATGCAGACAAGCGCTAACGGCATGTGCTTAATGCCTCGTGGTAGGTTGCACTAGCTTGCAAGTTAGGCTACCAATACATGTTGGTACGCGCTAATACACATACGGCCATGTTGATCAGTTTCAAGTGGCTACTTATATTTGGCGTGGGCCAAAGGCAGAGTAACATGCGCTTTTGGAAACACGGTCGTGCGACACGTGCTGGCATGGGTGCCAATGGCACGGGCGGCCATGTTGACCTAGTTGCAAGTCTTGTAGCCTAGTGGCGCTTATATTTGGCGTACAAAGGTACACGCTTTTTGAAATATGGCTTATGAGCACGTATGGTGCATGTGCCAATGGCATCGATTTGGCGGCCATGTCGACCTAGTTGTAAGTCTCAGCAAGCCTAGGGCGCGATATCTGGCATGGGCCAAAGGCATAACGCTTGGAAACATGGCTTGCGTACACGTGCTGGCATGTGCCAATGGCATCATGCCAGGCCCTGTTGACCTACTGCAAGGTGCGTGCTCCTGTAGCCTAGGGCGCTATATTCGGGCGTGGGGCCAATAGTTGCAGAGACGGCGTTGAAACATGGCTTAAGTATATTTGCATGTGTTGCATGTGCTAATGGCACTCGCATTCGGCGCCATGTCGACTATTTGCAAGCCCGTGGTCAAGCCTAGGGCGCTCAATGGCGCGGGTGCCAAAGGCATAGCTGCTTGGAATATGGCTTCTATAGAGCATGTGTTGGAGCATGTGCCAATGGCACGACGCCATGTTGACCTAGTTGCAAGCCTTGCGTAGCTCAGGCGCTATATTTGGCGTGTGCCAAAGGCATAGCGGCTGGAACATGGCTTGCGATACGTGTTGGCATGTGCCAATGGCACGTACGTCATGTCTGACCTAGTTGCAAGTCTTGCAAGCCTAGGCGCTATATTTGGCGTGGGCCAAAGGCATAACGGCTTGAAATATGGCTTGCGATACGTGTTGGCATGTGCCAATGGCACGTACGGCCATGTTGACCTAGTTGCAAGTCTTGCAAGCCTAGGGCGCTATATTTGCATGGGCCAAAGGCATACGGCTTGGAAATATGGCTTGCGACATCGTGTTGGCATGTGCCAATGGCACGTGCGCTCATGTTGACCTAGCTTGCAAGTCTTGCAAGCCTAGGGCGCTATATTTGGCGTGGGCCAAAGGCATAGCGCGCTTGGATATATATGGCTTGTCGCATGTGCCAAGGCTGCGCTTGGTTGGCATTGTTGCCATGGTGCTAGGTGCCATTGTTTGGTATCATGGGGCATGGTGCGCAGGCGCTGCGCGCTCCGGTTCGCATTGTTGCCATGGTGCTACAGCTATGGCTTGGTCGGCATCGCTTTCCATGGTGCGCATTGGCGGCTTGGTTTGGCATTGTTGTCGCGGTGCTGCAGCTTACATGGCTTGGCATTACTGCCATGGTGCTAGCCGCGCTTGGTTTGGCATTGTTGCCATGGTGCTAGCAGATGCGCTTGGTTTGGCATTGTTGCCATGAGTGCAATTTGCGGCTTGGTTTGGCATTGTTGCCATGGTGCTATATGCGGCTTGGTTCTGGCATTGCTGCCATGAGTGCGCAGTATGCGCTTGGTTTGGCATTTTTTGCCATGAAAGAGATGCGGCTTGGCTTGGCATTGTTGCCATGGTGCTAGTGCGGCTTTTGGTTTTGGAATTAGGGTTACGTGGCTCGAAAAACCTAACTGGGTATTTTGAAAAATACCTATTAATTATTTACACCAGAAGTTAAATGCTCTTAGTTAATGTTGCGGTAACACTAGGTCATGGGATTTAAATTTTACCCCTTGTTTAAAAGACCATCAGCATTAAGTCACTAGCTCAGCTCGGAGCAGGCTTTGTTGCCGAGGTAAGCATAAGATGGTGACAAACTATTAACAAAGAAACCGTAAAGAAAATTGAAGGAGGTTTGTCGACCTTTTATAAATAGGATTTGGAATCCTTGCCTGGGTAGTTTTGCACAAATCAGAGGTGGCACAATTGGTGGGCCGGTGCGGCAGGCGCGTTGGGAAGTTGGCGTGAGTTGGGAAATCGGGTGTGATAGCTGGTGAGACCGCAAAGTGTGAGTCTTGCGTGCTTGCGGTGTCGGGCAATTGGGCCGGTGCGACTTGGAAGCCGTGCTTGCGGCGTGACTTGGGCGGCCATTGGGAGGTCGGCGCAATTGGTAGGGCCGGTGCAACTTGGAAGCCAGTACTTGCGGCGTGACTTATGTAAATAAAGAGGAGTAGGCGTCTCTTGAAGACGCAAAGTTTCCTTATTTGCTTTCCTTCACGTGCGGCTTCAATTAGGCATCATCCATGCCGAAAAATCTGGAAGCATTATGTCCTTCATTCTCCCTTTCCTTTTTAAGGTCCGTATTCATACCCACGCGAATCGTCTCCCTTGTTTGAGAAGGAGTTCTTCTGTTGATTCCCCTTTTCCTTCGCTTTGTCGGTGCATTTTCTTCTTTTTATTTTTTTATATATGTGTATGTATAGATGGAACTTGATCATCTCTCCATTTCTTAAAGGTGTATGATGGGATCTTCGAGGTCTGGTAGGTGCCTTTAACTTTTGGAAAAGGACTTTGAATCGATCTGGAGATCGATCTTCTTCTCTTTGAGGAGGTATTGGTTGAGGTTGAATCTTTTGTTCCATGAAGCTAACAGGAAATTATTAAGGACCTCCCTTCCATCTATCCTTACGAAGAACAAGTGCATGTTCGGACTCTCTTGGGTTCAGTGGACGCGGAGGAGAACGCCATGATTCTTGATTTTGTTGTGGATGAATCAAAAAACGGAGGGGTCATGGTGGCGTATGCTGGAATAGTTGTCGGGGAGGACACTGCGTCGCTTTGTAGGCTTCCGGATGGGATGTTGAGGTTGCCGCCGCAAAATCCATTTGAATGGAACCTTTGTTGCTCGAAGGATCACTGGGGAAATGCTTGAAGATAGCTTTGCCCGAAGGGACTTGCGCTCCATCCTTCGAGGGCTAGTTCCTCCTTTTGTTTTTCCGATATACGTTTAGTTCCCTCGATGTTTTTTCCTCCTTTTCTTTTTTTTTTGTAAACACATCTTTCCCTTCTTCTTCATCAAAAGAAACCCTTTGCTTCATATATATTTTGAAAGAGGTTCTGCATGATGGCCTCTGCAATGGTTTTCTGGTTCTTCTGATGTATTTCTCCGATATCACAAGGATTCGCCGGGAAGAGATATATTTATTTTATTTTATTTTATTTTTTTGACAAAAGGGAGATCTCCAGGGAAATACAAGCGGTGTATTCATCTCCGGGAAGTACGACTATTAAGAGGAATGATTTAAAAGGGGAGATCGAAAAGGGAGTGATTGGGAAGTCTGAAGATTTAGGGATTGGATTCCTTGAGCCATCGCGAGTGAACTATCACGAGACTCGAAATTTATAGAGATCCGATCCAAATTATTGTCCAAGTAGGATGTCCTAACCAAGTAAAGAATCAAAATAATCATAGTAGAACCAAAAAACAACATTGCATCCTCAAGTTTTTAACTATCTTGACTTTCTTTATTTCAAAGCAGATCAGGCAGTGAAGAAACATTGGCGACATCCAAGGAAATCAATGGAAACACAAGTCAGGCAATGAAATTTAATTGTATTTAAACTTGCAGAAATCCATTTGTAAGAATATGCTTGGAATTGCTGATTTGTAAGAAATCAGTGTAGAGTTTTTCCACGAAGATGTTTATGATGATACTAGTATTGTTCTAGATGTACAAAGGATGCTAGATGCTTTCAAGTGCTTGCTTAAAAGGTGCAATTACAATTGCTTCTAACTCGATATAGGCATGTTACAAACTTTACCAAAAAAAAAAAAAACATTACACATAATTTTTGAGAGGAAAATTCATTATAGTAGTTCTTCCAAATAGAAATTTGACATTAGCTTCTCATAGAGTTTCTGATTTGAATCCAAAATGTCAACCTAGATGAACCATAGGGTACAAGCTCTGACCTCCACCGATCACATCCCATCCTAGTCTTTTCATGGGTACATGATAATTTCTTGAAACCCTTACAACGTTCGTACTATTATTAGACGATGACCAACGTATTGTGCGTCTGTGGAAGCTCCAATCCATTGGATCATTGTGCTCATTCGTCATTCACCTGTTAGAAAACACAACAGACATATCAATTGAACATATAAACTTAAAAGATAAATAATGTTGCATCACAAGCAAAACTTAATAAATGTAACCAAAAATCAAGGAAAGTGAGACGTACTTTTGAGAGGAGATATCATAATGCTGAGAATCACAAGCATGATTGTTGTATGTGAGGATTTCCATACACAACTAGTATTTCATTCGTAACTTTGATTTTCAAAATCATTTTTACACGGAATTTCTCAAAAAGATTAGGACTAGAGATCTAGATTTGAAAACGAAGACAGCGCTGTGCACTCAAGAGATGGATAACTTTAGGTTTTGAAGTTGGAAATAAAATTACCGAAGCTACCCTTGCGTATACATTCTAATCATGGGCCTTGTCACCGGGCTTCACTTTGTGATATCCATACATATTCAACCTGCAAGTAAAATGGGGAACACGGCGCTGGAGAATTTTGCATTTCATTGACCAGATTAAACAGGAACCCAAGAAGTTTGCTTAAGTCAATTCAACCATGTGTCGAAGGGAGGATAATAATTTATCTCATGATCAACTTCTTTCTGCAATTGCTCCTCACAATGTTCAGGACAACTAATAATTTTTTCGAAATCAGAAGTCTACTTCAGTTCCAATATTGATCAGATACTGTCAAGATATAATGGCATTCTCAAGTTAGATATCTAAGTATCTCGAGACAGAAAATATTTAGGGCCGCCCGTTTTTGTGGGGAGAAATAAAAGGATTCGTTCGCTTCTCTCAAGGATAAGATGAATCATGTATTTGCTAAATGGAGTAGCACTAATATCTCAAAAGCGAGTAGATCGGTAATGGTTAAGAATGTTGCTAGTGCCATACCTATACACCATATGACGAGTCTCAAACTCCCCGACTCTACTATCAACAAGATGAATTCCTCACAACAGAAATACCGGGAGAAATAAGGACTCATGCACGGGGAAATCACGTGATGACCCCGTGTCTCTCGAGTGCAAAGTATTATCCAGATAGTGACTTGTTTAACTTGAAGAACAAGTCAAATACCACTTGCTCTTGGAGGAGTATCAGCTCAGAGTTAAATTTTGTTCTAAAGCATAGCTGCTGGTGTGTTGGCAATGGAAAAAAGATCCTTCTATGGAAGCATAGATGGATTAAAGAACTTTCGGGCCCTCCCACTTCTAAACAAGGTTGCTCCTCACATTAGGAACTGAAGTGCGTGGACCAACTTTTTTATTACAGATTCTTTATCCTGAAATTTGAATACTTTGAGAGTTATTTTTTTTGGATCTGGTGATAAAACATATCATTAAAATCTCGATTCATTCTAACCAAGAAGATAGATTGATTTGGCCTCCAGAGTTTTCCTATATTATAGAGAAACAGATCTTTCTCTGTGAAATCTTCTTGTCGAAAGATGCTAGAAGATCAGAATGGTACAAATACTGTCAGTCCCAGAATGGTGAAGATTTATAAAACCCTGTGGAAACTTCCACTTCTGCCAAGAATCAGAAACTTTCTATGGAAGGCAACTTCAGATCTACTTTCGACAAGAAATATTCTAAGTAGGAAGATGCCAGGAGTAGTAGATATTTGTCCTTTCTGTGATTCTTCTCAAGAAACTTCAGCTCATGTTTTGCGAGACTGCAATCTTCCTAGAATAGTTTGGTTTGCTATATCTGGTTGGTCTAAAAGTAGCACAATGAGTTTCCAGATGGACTGTTCTTGGTTTTATGATTTTCATGAGAAAAGATCTCCTCCGAGGAATTGTGTAGAAGAGCCATAACGCACGGGGTGTTTATGGTCGAGATAGGTGTGATAAAGTCTTCAACAATACAATCCATGACCCGGAAAAGACTATAAAAAAATGCGAGAAGTTAATATTGAAGATCATCTCTCCAATCAGAACAAATCTTGTGTCTCAAAGTCTTAAAGTTGTGTTTGGTATCCTGGATATCCCATTCTAGGTTGGGTTATCCAGTAAAAAACTGTTAAAATGTGTTTGTCTCAATGCAATTCCAACTCGGATAAGGATTACTAAACCTTCCTTGATTTTAGGAAGCTAAAAAAGTGAGGTTAAGGTATTCTTCCAAATACCTGGGATACTTGTATCCTCACCTGGGTTAGACAATTATTTTCCTTTAAAATAAGTAATTTTCTAAGAAATGATTATTTTTATTAACCTATTTCTGTAGTCAAACAAACACAATTTAACCTAGCCCAAGATATGATAGAATTTTAGACAAACACCATTACAACTAACCATTAACAAGGTTATCATAAATTAAATTAAGGTAAACCTTTCCAGGATATGTTATCCCGTTTCCAAGCTCCCAAACAGACCCTTAGAGTTTGTCGTAGAAACCTCCATTGGACTCCTCCCCCATATGGTTTCTGTAACTATTAACAGTGATGGTTCATATTTAAATAATTCAGGAGGAATAGGACTAATAAAAATAGTACACAACACTAACAAATGCTTCTAACCAAAGTACTAATAACTTATCCATTTGACGGCTGCAGGACATAAAAATAGTACACAACACTAACAAATGCATTTGCCGACGGTCGAAGCTGCTCTCTTGTACAGCTGCACAAAAATTTCCATTTTTCTTCTCCAAATTGTAAGTATTAGTCCATCAATTTGCTTTCCGAACAGTGTCTGCCGTTAGGGGTAGCGTCAAATATTAGGTCACCTCCGATTTGAATGTTATGGTCAAGCTCCACAAGTTTCCACTCCAGATCTCAACACTAGAAGAGAGAAGAACCAATTAAAATTAGTCATTAAGAATTGAAATTGAGAACTGATTGATTTTAGTAGTTCTTTGATACTTACTTTATGGATGCGTGTGAAAAATCTTGCTAGAAAGTTGGCTCTTTTGCCAGCAAATCCAAGTGTCAAATACCCGGAATGAAGACCCAATTTCCGAATCTGCTCGTACCAATTGATATCCCCATTTTCTCTTCAACCTTCCAGGTTATATGACGCACAAAACCCATGCTCTATTTATAACCCATTGATTGATTTAGTAGTGATGGCAAGATAATAGCGGCGGTGTTGATGATGAAGAAGAGATGGTTAACGGAGGGTTATAAAGATGCGCCCGCCGTAAACTGGTAGGAATGCTTGGTCTGGTTTTATAAGTTGTGAATCTTACTGAACCCTAATAACGCCTTACAGTTATAGTTATAGGAACCCTAAATGGCCCATGAGACTGAGGCACGGTATCAGCCCTACGTTTGGGGTTCTAGGCACAGCATCCGCCCTTTCTAAATCAAAATTTGCCACACCACAGTGATTGATCTAAAATGAGTTTTTTATTTATTTTTCTTGGCCCATGTATATGCAGGGATTTGAGTCTTTTGACGTGCCACATTTTGCAGCATAAATTCTACTGTATATTCTTCCCTTCCGGTAACCAAATTTCAAAAATAATTATCAAGAGAGAATCCCAAATAATCCGAACAAAATTGGAGCTACATTGTGCAAACAAAATTGCACTTATCATGCCAGTCATCTCCATGACCAATGTACAAATGCATGCATTCAGTAAGGTTATCCACAAGCATCTGCATGCAAATCTAGTTCATCTTCAAGGTGGGCTCTTAAGGTTATCCACTTAATTGATAATTATACATAACATAATCAAGAAACCTGGCTTGGATAAAATGGTTCTGTAAAATATTTGTTTCAACTTCTGTAGATATTTGCTCCGAAGTTCCCTATTTTAAACTAACTACACAAATGAAGATATACCTTAAGCAAAAGATGATGCTTTGAAATCTCTAATCGTAGCACAGACGATTGAATGAGGGGTTACTCTGATTTTTCATCTCCTTAACGTGGATTTGTTCCGAGCTCTGTGAATTGGTGTTGAAAATACTTTAATTGCTCTATTTCTCATGAACTGCAACTCAAGCAGTCTTGTTATTCCGCGCCTACTTTTTCTTGATTAAAGAATGTTTCAGGCGAGCATTTTTGTGATGTTGGCTTGTATGGCAGCAAAACAATTGGCTGTTACAGTAGCTGTGTTTGAGCTTTGACTGTTGCAGTAGTTGGGAGTTGAGAATCCGCATCTGACTTTTAATTGGTAATTCTCACTATATGGATGCACTGTTGACCATGTGGCTCTTTAATCTTCCAAATCAGATATGCAGCAACCAAAATGGCACTCAAGAGCTGCTAACAGTTTCGTTCATGGAGGTCAGGCTTGATGAAATCCTCTTAGCTATGCATAAACAGTTTGGGGAAGCATCAGCTAGCTGTACAAACCTGCACTGGCTATAGAATCAGTTTAGAGAACATCTCCTGAAATGGCACACAGGTTGAAATATATATAATTTGGAGATTATAAACTGCATAAAAATCATCAAGCTTTTGGTAAGATAAATCTTAATAGAGGATATATTTATCAAGGTAACAAATCAGTTTCTAAATCAATAATGTGTTACTGAAAGTTCATTGGATTATCAATCAATTAGTACATGGTCCATTCGTGTGAATTTTCAATTTAAGATGCACATTAGAAGATGAAATATTAAGCTAAAGAGAGAGGAATGAAACAAAAAGTTCTTTACGGAGAGCTATGAACAAATGTATGAGAGATGGTTCCAGAACTATCTGAAGGAATTCCTGATGTAAATGTAAAATTCTTGGCATAGTAGCCACGGTTTGGCAGCTTTATATGAATTACTGAGTCCCAAAAGCAGTAAGCCGAAGTTTTAAAACAGAGGTTACTTCAAAGAAGCAAACAGCGTCATATATATTCGAAAAGTAAGATAGAAATGGACCTCAAAAGCCTTGGTCTATAAGTGAAGCAATCAGAGATATACTAAAGGTGTAAGTATCAAGAACTTCCTAGTGTACATGGCGTCAGACTCGATGTAATAAATAAATCGAACAGTACTCATTGCATAAAACCAAATACTCATTAACAATTTGTTACTGAGGATCAAATCAGAAACAACAGAGATATAGACAACAATACTATACAACAACTCCGATGCAACATTATAGTATATTTGGGTTGCAACAATATAGACTAGCTAAAGTTAAAAACAAATACTTGAAACCAAAGGACAGTTTTTTCATGCGTGTTTCTAAGCCTAGATGTACTTGAATCCCAAAGCTCAAATAACTTAATCAGATATTTCTAATTTCCCTATTATCTTTGTCAAAATCTTAGAGTTGCCATCTAATTAGATCATCATTCTGAACAATTCAACTATATACTTTGGGCCACCAGGTGAACTACACATCTAATCAAAGATCCGTTAATTGTATGGGAAAATGGTACCGTATCAGTATACAAAGTGTTTGATGAGGCCCTCCTGAATAGATTACATTTGGGTTCCAACAATTTGGACTGCGTTCACTTTACAGCTTGCTGCTCTTTCTAGATGGTGGCGTTGCTCTCTGCGGATATGTATGAATGACTCCGCATAGCGGATCCCTGCATTAGGAATTGATAGAAATTAGTCATACAAAATTAACATTTTGAAATTGAATTAGACAGCTTTTTGATACTCACTCCTACTTTATGTGCAGATCATGGCTGGACAACAAGTTTGAAGAGGGCGATATACAAGGATGTTGTACCACCTCATAACATAATTGTGGATAGATCTGAAAACCACATTTCCGATTCCGCTCATACCAAAAATCTACCAGTTTCTCTTCATCCTTCCATGGTGAATGAGATATAAAACCCATATTCCATTTATAACCCATTTGATTTAATGATTATGGTGGTGAATAATAGTGGTGGTGGTGGTGTTAGAATTGGAGATGAACACGGCGGCGTTGTGTAGTGAAGGCCTGGAAGGAAGAGTGTGTGAGTGAGAGAGAACTGAAATGAGTTTGCTTTTAGTAAAGTTTAGTTGGGTCGGTATTTAGGTTTTGTAAATTACCAAAATTACCCTTGAATGCAATCGGTCCACTAATGGGTCGATTTTTTGGCACTGGACCACGAAGCATTCCTTGAGCAAAATGTCCACGACTTATGTGGACCAAAATCTTAAGTCTCAATGGAGCCTTTTGCATAATTATCTCAAATCTTTGGACTGGAAACAATGACCGTAAAATTAACCTGTACTATGACGATCATATTTTATAGTTCGACTAACATCCTAGTGCAAAATGTAACCGGCATATGCTTTCAAGGGCTTGCAAGTAAATGTAAGGAAAAAAAAAGGGTATCCTGCAGGATCTAAGAGAAAGAAAAACTAGATGTGATTTTTGGGAGGAAAATTCATAATGGTAGTGTTATAAGAGCAATTCCTATGGCAATGGCCAAACACAAAAATCTGTTCAGCCAGGTGGATGGCCAAACTAGGTTTTCCACTATGGGAAAGCAATGGGCGTTAGAGTATTAGACGCGCGTCATTTAAGAAAAACAGGGCGCTCGGCAGCAGAGCCCCGGCGTGAAGGTGTCAAACGTGTTGCGCGGGAAGGATGACGCAGCCGTCACGTCTTCGTGTCGCCGGTGGTTTTCTTGGTAATGCCAACCGGTAGTTTTTAAATTTCAAATTTCACCTTTTCCCTCTATAAATTGCCGTAATCTTCAAACAATTCAGTACACCAAAATTCACTTAAATTTTCTCTTATAAAAATGGCTAAAAAGCGATCACACTTTTCTGCGATGCAAAACTTGAAGCTGTTATTTCTAAGATATGTGTGAGTTTTAAAAAAATTGAAAATTGTAAAAGGGAAGTGCAAGTTTTAGAAGTTGCTCCAAGAAAATGTTATTTCACAACGGTAAAATTCATAACGGTAGTTATTGGCTTCTCATGTACTCTTCTGTTATGCGACTATAAGAGATTATACAATATTCTAACAGCAGTCTTTATCTAATTACAAGTGATGCTTGTAAACCAACCATCATTTATTTATGCTTGACCATGACCACGACCACCTCCGTTGGGAAAGCAACTCTTACCCTGCTAGTACAGACAAGGCAAAAGCCAGCAAAAGAGATCCTATATGGTTATGTAACCTTGTACAACCTCTAAGATGTTTTGTGGCTTCTCAGAATCTCCAGGGTAGGCCAAAATAATCGGAGGTGATGTACAATATTCATCAGATTTATCCCCCTGTGCGTATGAACGGATTCCACTGCCAAGCAAGAGGTGGAGTGATCAGTCATTATGAGATAGGAAAAGAATACTGCCAAGACTAGATTGTACTGAATTGTACATCAAATTCGTTACAGAGAGAGGCTTAAAAATATAAGCAGCGAAGAAATGTAATGCTATATATCTTGTAACCCAAGCCATAGAGAAACCAATAAGAATTTTTGAGAGGAAAATTCATTATAGTAGTTCTTCCGAATAAAAAATTTGACATTGGCTTCTCATAGAGTTTCTGATTTGAATCCAAATTGTCAATCTAGATGAGCCATAGGGTACAAGCTCTGACCTCCAGTGATCACATCCCATTCTAGTTTTTTCATGGGTACATGATGGTTTCCTGAAACCCTTACCAACAAACATATTGTGCATCCATTGGAAATTTACATTGTGATTCTCCTTATTCAGTCTTTATTTATGCTTTACATGAGGTATTCAATAAATCTGGCAAAAAACTGATTTCATCATCCATGTATTTGGCATCGAATGGATCTCCCAATTCATCTTCAGTATAATGAGAATGATGATAAAGTAAGAAGAATCTGAATCCAGACGCCAAATCACAGCATAACAGCATGCAACTGAGTGGAAAACAAACTCTAGACGCCAAATCTCTGCATTAAGAGCAAGAGGAATTAATTAAAAACAATGATCAAGTAACAAGAATCTGAATCTCAAAACTCAAGAATCAGAATAAGAAAAACTCTCTCTTTATCAACACCATTAATTCATCAAAAATTTGAGACTAATCTCAGTACTTGTTTTGATACTTACTCTTGAAATAGCTTGAGAGAATCCACCTGATTAAAGCCCCATTTCCGATTCCGCTCAGACCGATTAATATCAGATCAACCATTTTTTCTATGTCCCTCCAAGGTATATGAGATACAAAATCCATATTCCATTTATAACCCATTGATTGATTTAGTAGTGGTGGTACTGTAGATAACAGTGGTGGCGGTGGTGAAGAAGAAGATGGTTTACGTGATCGTGGTGGTGGTACTGTAGATAAGAGTGGTGGTGTTGAAAGATGGTTAATGGATGAAGGGAGTAGGATCAGAGGTATGCGACGCCGTTACTGGTTAGAGGGAGTAGAATTATTGAACCCTAACGCCCTTATAAGGGAGGAACACTAGACGGCCCATGAGACGAGGCACAGCATGAGCCCCACATGGGTTCTAAGCGTAGTATCAGCCCGTGATGCAAATGACACGTTTATTTCCTTTTAGGCCTCTTCCTATGGGTATGCCAAACACTGATATTTGGCATATATGCACCCACTATGGGTATGCCAGAGCTGCCAAACTCATATGCCAATATGTTATTTCGGCATATAGGCGTAGGAGGCAGAGTTTCCATCGGCGATAGAGATCTATCTGACATTTGGCGACAAAAGACTCTATCATTTTGCGATATTCTCTTTATCTCAAGTGATATTCACTTTATCTCCGAGTAATTCAGGATATTCACTTTATCTCCGAGTAATTTTATATATATATAAATTATCCTTCTCTCCTACTTTATCATTATTCTAATATATTTTTATATTTTAAGGGTCCCACTAAATATATTATAACACTAAAACTTTTATAAATACCCCACCACACAAACACAAATATATTTTTTATTCATTAGGGTCCCACCCAACACAATTAAATATATGTTTTTAATCAAGTTTGGCATATCTACCATAGTGGGGAAACTCATTTGCCATGCCACCTGGCATGCCAAACTACATTTTTTTGCCATACCCATAGGAAGAGGCCTTAGAAAATGTTCTTTTTGGTAAACTGAAATTACCAAGAAAAAAAAAAATGTTCAAGGAGTTTTCACCACTTTAATCACCATCATTTTTATTTAGATCAAACCTACACTTGTGTATTGTTTATAGCTGGAGGAACCTAGACATGTACAAAAGATAACTTGGCCATTACTAGCTTTCAAGTGGACTCAAATTTACTTTATACATTACTCAACAGAGAAACAAAAGGTAATTCCATTCAAGTAATGCAATTACATTTGCTTCCAACCCAGAGAGGGTATGTAGGTTTCACAGATAAAGAAAAACTTTTGAGTTATGGGAACAAAAACAACTACTATACAAATTTACAAGTCCGACTCCATGCCATTATCGCAGAACTAAATTGTTAGTACAAAATTTTGTTTTGCGTCATTTTTTCGGTCGGCCATCCCAACGTGCAGCGGTTAATTAGTACATATCTTTAGTTTTTAGTTTTCTCCAACATTCTTCATTATCTTTCACTTCCAATATGATTTTTTTTTTCCCAATCATGTTCTCTATATGATAGAAACTTAGTTTTAAACATAAATCTATTATCATCATCTTACAATGTTTTCCATGTGATCCAACTCGTGACAATTATTTTCTTCAATGATATTCTATATTTCTACTCAAGTGACTGAATATGTTTGATTTGGTAATTACTTTTTCTTGAGGTCATGTGGAATATTTTTCAAGATCTATTGTACTCCTTCGCCTTTGGAAAACCAATCTTTCATTTTTTTTTCATTTGGAAATTTAAAAATAAGTCAATTTGAAAAAATGAAAGTATCTCTTTCCCAGAAACGGAGGAGTATCGTCTATATACTTGTTTTTTTTTTTTTTTTTTTTTGAGAAACTTTATACTTTGAAACTGATTTTAAACCTCATTTGACACTACTCTTTCTTCTTCATCATCACTTACAAGCAATGGGTTTAGAAACGTGGTGTCCACCACGGTTCAGGTCTTCATTATGGAATCTACCGTCATTACTTTCTTCATCATCATCAAATTCATAAAACATGAATTTAGATACACTGCGTCCACCATGGTGGCCTTCATTACGGGGTTGACCATCACCGCCACTTTCAGTATCTTCGAATCCATCTGTAAAATGTTGATACATTTTAGTTATGTTACAGAGACATGCATGTCTGTCTAACATATTTGAGCCGTATGGACACCGACAGTCGTGTCTGATACACAAAACATTAAGCCGCATGGACACCAACACTTGTGTCCAGTAAACCAGACATGGCTCAGTTACCAAAAATACAATAAAAGGTTTAATAAAACAAAAAACGTAGAATCAGACCATCTAAAATCCATGAATTCAAAAGTATGTCAGAACATGAAAACAAAAAAAAATGTTGGTTCTGTGATGTTGGACATGAGTTTTTTTTTAGTAAAGCTTTTAAATGAAGAATTTACCATAATTGAGTTCATCAACACCAAGAACAACTGGTTCTCCGGTTGAAGGACCCGACCCATGTCCTGTTCGACTTTTATTAATTTCTTCTCTCTGTCCTTCCATTCAACCAAGAATGCATATTCAATCATAGGACATCCATTTCTTCCCACGTTACCTCCTACCGCTTTAGGCACAAGTGGACGTCCTTACAGGGCTGATTCATCCAGGGCGTAAATCCCAAATTGTTTGGGTGCCCTTTCAGGAGAGTGGTAATACACCCTAATCCAAACATATGAGGTTCGTGCGAGACCTCCCCAAATGGACATGTTCCTTATGTAATGTGGATAGCTCTATACTGTTGTAGGGCTGCCATACAATCTGTAGATACACAATAAAAAGTTACGCTAACAAAGAGAGAGAAAATTAAAACACTACTAGCATACCAACTTACATCTTCATTGCTCAACTTTGTGAGTATATCCTCAGGATCATATCCCGTCCACTTGATTCTTCAGAGAGCTTCACCCCATTCGAGCATAAGAGGAACTTGTTTTGGTTTATCATCTTTAGTGATAGCTGAGGCTTTAGGAATCCATCAAGTAGCTTTGGGATGCGTGAAGAATCTACAAATAAACTATTAATTGTAAGCCACCAATAAAGAAAGAATCAAAAAAACAAAAAGAAGCTAAGGGTAAAATTGAGAACTACCACAAGTGGGAACACAAAAGCAGGAATGGCGGCTTGGCTTCGGTACCCCAGGCAATGCTCTGCTTTGCGCTGTTCAAGCGTGGTACAACTGGCACAACATAGTTGAGCCCCATGAATACTTGTCCACCCCAGTAACATCTTTAGAAGGGGTAAATACTCATGACAGACTTTATTTGCTATGGAGTAAGGCAGCCCGATAACGTAGAGCAAAATGCTCTGCAATGCCTTAGGATAACCTCATCGTTGTCATCTGCTTCAGGCACCTTCTCAAAAGTGTCCTTCAACCAGGTGAGTTGAATACAATTTCCTGATGGATTTACTACGCCAAGTACTCCTGACAAACTTGGTTTCTATTGCAGTATTTGCCAGTGACTGGCTCACCATTCACCGGAAGGCCAGTTATGTAGACCACATCTTCCAAGAAGCAACCAATTGTTGTATTGCCAACAGGGAAGCAATTACCATCTGCATCAAATAAGTTGGAAATTGATCCCAGTAGACTATGAGAATCTCGAGGACCTTGAAATGTGGATCATTAGTTTCCACAAACAAGTCTAGCCAGTTTGTAAATGTTCATGAAGGATAAGTGACGGATTTTTTTTTTTCCACGAGCGGATTGATTTTCCAAGCTCCCAACTTGTTCATGTTCCATTTTGGTTTTGCCTGCAACAAAAGAGGTGTTAGTGTACCATTCGGAGCAGTAAATAACTTATGGGAGACTGAAAAAACGGTAAATTAATGGATAATTAATCGAAGTGTGAACTTACCATATAATTTATAGGGAGCCATGAATTATTGGTTCCCTACATCAGTAATCAAAAAAAGCATCAGATTTGGTCATCAACAGAGCCAGTTTTCATTTTGAAATTTCTAGTTATAGATAGATAACCTAAATAGATAGGATGTTTCTACTTCTACTAATCTATTTCAGGCTTTATTAGTTGTCCTTTTTGTGAGTGGATCTTTTTCGTTAAAATGATGGTTAATTCTCAAAAAACAAAAAATGAGGACAAGTACACAAAATGTCCGCAGTCTGCAGTGAAATTGGCATTATTGATTTCTCTACCCTCACTGAAACTGGCTTTGTTGATATCTCTGCAATGAACTATATAAGAGGCAAAACCAATGACAGCATTAAGAAGGTGTTTATGTAATCTTGAAAAGTTATCTTCCCAAAAAAAAAAAAAAAAAAACACTGTAAAACCATTAAACCATTAAACTACACTGACATCATTTACAACGCCTCATTTAAAGGAAAAGCATAACAACCCATGAGAACTATCACTGCCATAGTGAAGTATTTATAAGAGACTCTCATGGAATCGGATAAAATTGAGATTAATCTTCGGATAATCAATCAAATTGATTGTCAATTTCATTCATATATAATCGAATAAACCAATTAACTGTTCAAAGTTATTTGAAATATCCATCACATTGATCAGAATCGATCGAATTGAAGAATTATGAATGATGATAGGTTTTCATTTTTCATGAAATAGACGAATTTAGAACTCAAATTGAGCAAATTAGAACAATTTACGCTTCAGTTTCTTATAATTACAACAAACCCACACTCCAAGATGAGGAATTATTTGTTCTAATTCGTTTAGTCACCAACATTATTAATTAATCAAAAATAAGGAACAGCTCAGGAATAGGCCGAGTAAACTTGAGTAGGATTTTATATCGAGACAAGAGGAATAAATCAAAATTAACCATCAAAATTTGAACTTGAAACTGATTTTAGTACTTCTCATATACTTACCATAGGGCAGAAGCTCGCCAAAACAAGTATTTTTCACCACCTCATGAAAACCCAATTTCCGATTCCACTCATACCAAGTGACCCATATTCCATTTATAACCCATCGATTGATTTGGTGGTGGTGGTACTGAAGATTAATTCTAGTGGTGGTGTTGATAATAAAGAAGATGGGTAATAGATCTGCGCCGCCGTAACCGTGGTTTTTGTAATAAGAAGATGTGATTCTTACTGAACCCTAACGCCTTCTTGTAATAAGAGGCACGGCATCAGCCGACAGATTGTCTTGGTGGTGACCCGTTAGGTCTGTTCAGCTATACAACCTCATGCCCAACAATATTTAGCTTTTGTAAAACCTTCCAAATTCAGAAAATACTATCATGATGCAAAACCTTGTTCATGTCTTAACTTACTGTATTTGATTTTACAAATTTGCCTGTGAAGAATTATGAGTACAAGGAAGAAAAACCCTTGTAATAGCTGGACAAAATGCTCAACTGCAAGAGTGACGGAGTTTTTCACTACTTGACTAAAATACCCCAAACATCTTAGGAAGCATTATAATCTTCAAGGAAATATAGTTCATCATCCACTGCACCAACCATACTTCCCAACTGTTCCCACACTTCTCTGGTTGTGCCAACTAGAAAAAATGCAGGGAATTGAGTCATTCGACAAGAGTGATTCCCTTCAGGTTCAGGGTAACTTAAATTCATAAAGAAACATCAAAAGAGAATTGTTAATAATCCGATATTATTCAATAAGCTCTGCAAAATTGAAACTTCATTGTACAAAAAGTAAACTTTCCACTCAAAGAACAGAAAGGTTACAATCTAAGCCTTCTAAATGTATTACAAAGATTAAGAAGCTAATAAATTCAGTAGCGACGAAATGTGAAGTATTTATCTTCCTAATCCAAACAAAAGAGTAACTAATATTCAGCAACATAAAACTTGAAGTAAAAATTATCTTGTAAAAGACCAGAAAGCAAGGCAATAAGAATGAGAAAATGACAAGAAGTCTCTGTTTCTTTGCTACATTAGGCCTCTTCCTATGGGTATGGCAAAAAAATGTAGTTTGGCATAGAAGTGGCGTAGCGAAATGAGTTCCCACATATGGTAGATATCCAAACTTTGATTAAAAACATATATTTAATTGTGTTGGGTGGACCTAATGAATAAAAAATATATTTGTGTTTGTGTGGTGGGGTATTTATAAAAGTTTTAGTGTTATAATATATTTAGTGGGACCCTTAAAATATAAAAAATATATTAGAATAATGATAAAGTAGGAGAGAAGGATAATTTATATATATATATAAAATTACTCGGAGATAAAGTGAATATCATTTTTAATTACTTCGGAGATAAAGTGAATATCATTTGGAGATAAAGAGAATATCGCCGCGATAGAGTCTCAATCGCTCGGCGATAGAATCTCTATCGTTCGATGGAAACTCTGTCTCCTATGCCTATATGCCAGGAAATAACATATTGGCATATGAGTTTAGCGATTTTCAAGCATACCCATAATGGGTGCATATATGCCAAATATCGGTGTTTGGCATACCCATAGGAAGAGGCCTTATAACCCAACAATATATGTAGCAGGAAAGAATACAATGTCTGCTCGGGAACGAAGAAAGTTTAATTTATTATCTTGTAATCCAAGCATAAGTGAATCTAATAACTTCAGCAGGAAACAAGTTGAAGCAATAATGTCTAGGTGCAAGCAGAAAAATACCAAAAAGCAGAACAATTACAATGATCAAACCACAGAAAGTCTCCAATTATATGTCGCAAAAAAGAATACAATATCCAAATACTCTATGTTCCAGATTATCAAGAACTTCCTAACGTAAGTACTGGACTTTAAATTCAAACTTTTTACATTAGTACATACTCAGACATGGTGTGTGAAGTAAGTTGAACTATACTGGAACTAAATTCACAAGAATTAAGTGAACAGCTAAACTAGACAATAATAAATGAAAAGAAAAATAAGACTTAATTAACAATGCGAGGAGAAGTCAGATAACTATCTCATTTTTGGATGTCTGCATATTAGATAGCCAGCCAGCTTAACAAAAAATTGGTGGATGAGCAGAAATCACATACACCTCAAACTGTCTCTATCGGCTTAGATGCCTGAGGTTTTATAAGAGAATTCGTCCAATATGTCGTCGGCATCAGAAATACTGTCTTTAAGACTTTTCAACTAACATTAGATCCCATTATGTCACTTGCTTCTTCCCAACATCCCAACTTCAGGAAGAATCATCTGTAAGGTATTTTGAAGCTATTGCACTCCATGTGTTTATGCATCTCTACACCAAATAAAAGCCATGATATAATATATATTCAGGAAACAATTTCAAAAGATAAATATAGTTTTCATGGTATAACTGAACAAAAAAAAAAAAGTGTGCTAACGGCAGCAATCAGACCAGTTAACCCAAAATACTACACAACACGAATGCATGCAACATTGTTTAATAGGCACCACCTGATCCGAATGTAGTATATTTTGGCTGCGACAATTTGGACAGTTCTCTAACTGACACAGTAAATATGCCTCTGCTCTATGTTCCATATTATCAAGAACTTCCTGGTGTACAGGGTGAACATAAAATTCAAATTACTAACATTACATGCTCAGACTCGGGTTGGTGTAAATAGAGAATCGAACAATAGTCTGCCCAACTTCACTATAATTTACAGTCATAATAAACCATTGCAAGGCATGTTGAATCTATTGCATTTCCAATTTATTATGTATAAGTATATGTTCACGGTACAATTTCAAGGAGATACAAATAGTTTTTATGATATATTTTACAAGAAAAATGCGGAATCAGGGTAGCACAAAGCAAACTAATCTAGTAAGAAATCCACTTGCATCTAAGATACTACACAACTCTGAATGAACATTCTTTGTTGGGTCCTCCTGAGTTGAATATATTTTGGTTGTACCAATCTGAACTGTTCTCTATAGCTCTAGTTCTGAATCATTAATTTCTAGAAAACCACATAGTAAATGTTTGCATACACAAGTAAATATCTCATTTGTTTCCGGTAACCCTTAATGTGAGAATTCAAGACTTTAGTCAGACAGCTCTTTCCACCACACTTAAGGGGTAGTCGTTTTGGAAAGTCATTATTATACCTCTCGGCTAAATCTCACACTAAGGACCACCTAAAGGACATGTTTTCATGTTTGTTTCAGAACCTAGATGTGATAAATACAAATACTCAAACCCAAAGTCAGTCGAAAGAGATAATCAAACAGTACTGTGACCAACTTCACAAAAATCAAGTGAAAAGCTAGAATTTAGACAAATGCTATTTCAGTGTTGCTAGTTGCTAACTTTCTATGGATGCATTACAAGCTATTACGCATCTGGGATCTGTTAGCTACAGGCCTCACAGTCAAATTAATCCAGCAATGTAGTGGAAATTAGATCAGCTTTACACAATACTGGTAGTTTTATAAACTGGCAAACCAGCAAATATAAAAAGAGGAATAAATTTTGTAATGATGATACAAAATTTGCATATGACTTGCAAGTAAAGGCCCCTAACTGACATAGAAATCATAAACGTATACAGAAGAAGATAACTACTTCTAAATGTTGGACAATGCTAGACTGGGAAAAATTTTATCACATCAACTTGACTAAATACTAGACGGTAAGTTCATTTTCCCATTTGTGCCAATTAAAAAAGATGCAAGGATTTGAGTCAACATGCTACATTAACATTTTTGACAGTTTTGTAGCTGAAGTTCGTAATCACTCATTACTAGAAAATCGCATCTAAACGTTTGCATATACACAGCAAATATTAACTTTTAAGTAAACCCTCGATGTAAAACTTAATCAGACACATTTATTAACAACTGAAAATATTAAAACTCGGCTAATCTCACTGAGGACACCTATAAGACATGTTTTCATGATTGTTTCTAATCCTAGATGTCTTTGAAACACAAAGCTCGTAACATAACATACTCGCTTGGTGTTTGCAGGACATTCACATAGTACTGACCAATGTACACAATACTAACACAATTTTTTTCATAAACAAAGAACTTACGAATTCATTGTCAATTGCACTTCTATTTCCAATTTCTCGTACTCAAAGCTCATAACTTACTCATTTGGTGGTTGCAGGAATGCTTTTCGTACTCTCTGCACTCCTATTTCCAATTTCTCTGTCAACTTGCACACATAATAGTCCAATTTTCGCTTTTGTTAGACGATCCGGGTCAGGTTCTGCATTTGCATTCTATTGAATTATGCTGGTCCCTTTGGTGTCTTCCAGCAACACCAATAGTAAGATCTCCTTGGGCAACGTCAGTAGCACGCAGCTCATTCATCTGAGTTAAAATCAACATACAGTCTGATGGCTTTACAGACTCCAGGCGCCAAATCTCTGCATCAAGAGCAAGAAAAAATAATAAAATTAGTAATTGAAAATAAAATTTGAAACTGATTTCAGCTGTTCATTGGTACTTACTCTTTCGTGCTTATTGATTTCACGGTTCACCTGATTGAACATGCACCAGCTGATGAAACCCCCATTACCGATTCCGCTCATACCAATTAACATCCAAATCAAACGATTGATTTTCACTCTCTTCCTGTCTCCAAGGTATTTGAAACCCAAAACCCAAATTCCATTTGTAACCCATTGATTTGGTGGTGTTGGAGATGGTACTGAAGATTATGATGGTGGTGGTGCTGGTGTTAATCACGAAGAAGTAGATGGTTAATGGAAGAAGGTGGGCAAAAGGATTAATGGGATTTCAGCAATGCGCCGCCGTAAGTGGTAGGACTGCGTTTTTTTTCCCTAAGTGAGAATGTGAGATTGAGATGCTCTTACGGAGAACCCTAGAGCCTAGGATAAAACACACTAAATGGGCCCATGAGACGAGAGGAGGCACGGAATAAGCCCCACATGGTTCTAGGTGCTGCATCAGCCCGTGCCACTGACCTAGTGACATGCCTAGTCAGAGTCCCAAATTTTGTTAAGGGACATGCCTATTTTGTCACCCAAAATCTCTACACTGTAATTTTGAATTTATTTTGGGAACATAATTTGCATAACAATTTTTAAATCATCTATTTTTTTTCTTGAAGAATTTTTTAAATCTAATAAGTAATTTTAAATGCCCAGGTTGTCAAATTTTAACTCTCTAATAACCGTTGGTAAGATCTAGACATGATATAAATTTAACTTTTGTTAACTAATTAATCATAACATTAATGTGTTCTACAACTTATAAAATTTCCCTATCCCTATCTTACAGCGAGCGTTATGGGAATGAGTGTCTCCATACTGTGGAAAAGTAAAATTCGATTGAAAGGCAACAAAAAAAAAATTGATATAAAAAAGTGATATCGAAAGGCAACAAAAAAAAAAAAAATTGATCTAAGGCACCTAAGAGGGATATTCTTCAGGTAGTTATGTTAAGCATTGTAGTGTCAAAATAATGCCAATATACTGATTTCTTCTTTCCGAAATGGATAAAATGGGCACTTAAGCCTCTTTATGCATTATTTGCCCGCCCAACCCGGCTAATTTCAAACCATCCAAAACTGGCAAATTTGTAGAACACCATAGTTTGAAAATCACTTTTTTTTATGGTTTCTTTTTGTTAAATTTCTCGGCCAAGCTTCTGGCAGCATGAGGTATAAACTTATTGGACCTCATAAAGCTAGCTTTTGTGGGCTTTCACGACCATTCCCCATTTAAGTGATATGTACGCGGTCTTATTTTACAAGGACTTTAGATATTCCTTTTTTCTTTATGTGTGGAACGCATATTCTTTATAAGGAACCATTTTTTGGGGACCATGGTTTTTTTGAGGGGACCATGGTCTTATTAGGCCACCTTCCCTCTAGTTATAAGGGGTGTCCTAATGCGTTGAAATTACTAACCTACCCTTAACCTAATTTAATTTAAAACCAACCTAATAACCACCTCTCTCACTCTATATATAACCACCACCTCCTCCCACCACCACCACCTTCGGCCATCACCACCGCCCACCGTCGCCGATTACCACCACCACCTCCTCCCACCACCACCGCCGATTACCACCACCACCACCTCCGATTATCACCACCACCAACCACCGATTACCACCAACAACCACCACCACCTCTATATATATATATATATAGCTTAATTTAAATCTTTAGCAAAGATATTCTCACAAACCCATTACTTGTCGTTTGTCTTTGGTTGAAAAAATGAGAAGTAATCATCAAAATGAGTTGAAAATTGAAGTTGTGGAGAGGTTTAATGGAGGTTACAAAGTGTTGAGTTTGTTACTTGTTCATCTCACAAGGCAACCGAACTACACATTCGAATGAGTTCGGTTACTTGTTCATCCTCACAAAGCAACCGAACTACACCTTCGAATGAGTTCGGTTCTATATGCTTTATAACTATGTTATTTAACCGACGAGTTCGGTTGTTTCTCATAAATGTATAAAGCGCCATGTAACCGAACTCTAGGGTTAAAAACATAAGAAAAAAAAGTTGCCATGCTTAGAACCTTCTTGTTTTTCTCATTATTTTTTATTTCTTTTATAGTAGAACTCTATCAACTTTGTTCGGTTATTTCATAAAAAATCTTAAAACTTCCATGTAACCGAACTCTACGGTTAAAAACATAAGAAAAAATTTTTGTTTGTTAAGTTCGGTTGGTTGTGCAATTGATCTCAAGTTTGCGAAACAATGGGAACTTATTAAATTTAGTTGGTTGGATCGCAAAAGCATGCGATTTGCGAACCAACCGAACCATATACACTTGGTTAAAATTTATTTATGCGTAAAGTTGGTTAGTTGCGAACCAACCGAACATAACGCCGCATGTCGTAGCTTCCATTAATATGGAGTTTTTTAACTGCGTGTTTGATCAAGCAACCGAACTACACCTTCAAACTAGTTCGGTTACTTGTTTATCTCCCAAGGCAACCGAACTACACATTCGTAGATGAGTTCGGTTACTTGTTCATCCTCACAAAGCACCGAACTACACCTTGAATGAGTTGATTTACTTGTTCTTCATATAAAATAACCGAACTATTTCAAAATCCGGTTCAAAATTTTACATTTTTGGGGAAGTTTTTACCAATTTAACATACATTATCTAAGTTTGGAACATACTTTTTCACCCAAATACTCTTCCTCGGGTTGTGGTTGATAAAATCCATTATTTGAATACTGGGGGTGAATTGGAGAAAAAAAATTTATTTTTCATGTTTTTCTCCTTCATCTTCTCTAACTCTACTCTCACAATAATTCTACTCAACTAATAATAAACCCATCTTTTAATTTAATCTCACTAATTGTTTTTAACTAAATCATTTCACTAATCATAACCTAAAATTAATTAAGAGGGTAGATTAGGTATTAAATAAATAACTAGATATGGGGCGACCTAGAATTACTTCTAATGTCTTTACCCAAAATAAAACCATGGTCCCCTCAAAAAAAGGCTGGTCCCCAAAAAACGGTTCTTTATAAGTGTCAAAAATTACAATGGGCTAAACGAGGCTCTAGCCCGTGTGAAAATTGTGAGAAAAGTGAATTGTCTTCTATTATATTGAGGTTTTACCCCACTATATGTCCTGACGCTTAGCTGTGAGCAATTATATAACCATAAATATTTCCTCAATATCCTTTGTGAATGGCGACTTTTTTGGCACACCTTTTGGATCCCGACTCAGACCCTAGTTAGCAATTCGGGTACGGGTAGTAGTTCGGGACGACATGCGACGGAATTATACGGATTCGAGATAGGTTGGATTCGGTCAAAAATCCAGTCAACGGTTCGTTGTTCTGACAAATTAGTTGAACGGCATAACGTATGTGCATATTCGTTTTATAAATATGAGTTCGAAGACTTAAAATTCGGCTTACATATATGATAAATTGATAAGTATTATGACCTTATTACGAGACTAATTTTATTTGTATATCATTTATAAGATGGAAAAAAATATTTTAACGTGATTATTTAACAAGAAGTAAATAATTTAATCACATATAAATGTATTATAAAATGAGTTTATAGACTTTTACAAAAAAAATTAACACATAAAACACTAGTTAAACAACCGCAATAGAAAATTTTAACCGAATAATTGTATTTAAATATAAAGTATACATACAAAATCAAACAAAAATCAATCAACGTAGCTCCGGTCGAGAGTTACCCTATGGGAGAGCGAGGTTGGGTGCGAACTAGGTTGAGTTCTAGTTCGGAAATATTATTCGGATTCGATCGATTGGATACGTTCGCGAATCATTCATGTGGTCCATATAATCCGGAACTAGGTTCGGAGTTCAAATAGTTCTGGAAATATCATTCGGGTTTGGTCGGTTCGGATACGTTCGTGAATCATTCGAGAATTATTCGGAGAATTAGTAACTAGGACTCAGACTGTACAAGAGTTAGCCCCATATCTTTTTTCGGAGAAATCATGACATGATCCCAACACCTTTTGTTGTCAAATAGTTTCATGGCTGTTTTATATACTTACTTTCATAAGAACAAGCTTTTCTTAACTTGTGTGGCAATTTTGATAGTAAAAAGTGTCAGAAAACTGGACGGCCGTTGGCCGCCATTCTTGACGTGGATTTGGTTTATCCCTTTCAGGGATGGACCCAAGATTTTTTCTTGGGTAGGGCTAAAATGCCAATGATTTTTTAAAGCGGCCGAAGGCCGCGCTAATTTATTTTTTTTTGGAACGAAACGCGTAGTTAATGGCTAATGAAATCCACATACAGAACACAAAATGGATGCACAATCAAAAATAAAAGGAAAAAGCTTAATAACAAAATGCGATAACGGGATTTTTTTTATAGTTTGGAGAAGTAAAATGGGAAATAATTGTGTTGAAGAGTAGAATTTCTTTTTGTTTTTAATAAGATTTAGCTCTTAATTATATCTTAGGTGGGATGAAAATTAAGTATGTAGAACTATATGGGGATAAAAATAACTTTAGGGTGGGCTGAAGATTAAATCTGCACTACTACAGGGGCTAAAAATAATTTTTTTTAAAAATTCTATAGTGAATTTTTTCTGGGAAAAATTTAGGGACGGGCTATAGCCCGGGTTAGTCCCTTGCTAGGCCCGTCCCTGATCCCTTCTAACCTAAGGCACGTGAATTGGGCCTTCTCGAACTCTAAATAGAAAATTTGGTTTGCAAACAGCCTAAATTATTATTATACCCTTATTATATTTTTAGGACATTTATTACGTGGATAAGATACAGGGGTAAAATAGTCAACCACAATTTACAGCTTCAACTTCCTGTTCATGGGACAGTTCCCTTTATATAGTAGAATAGATACATTTTCACGTTATACAGTCCCACACAAATTTCACCTTAAATATTTATTTCATGCGATTACAAGATATATATGCACTTTTTTTGTTCACATAGCCACCTATAAAAGAAAGATCAAGTAGTATGCGATGGATATTGATTAAAGAACATTTATTGGGACGCCGGAGAAAACTAATTGATTTGCTCAAACTTTTGTTAATAAAAAGAAAATATAGCTGATTCACTATACGAAATCAGGGATTTTGTAACATCCGAATTTGTAACGGATATTTTTTTAAGTAACGTTGTATCGACGTTGGTAATTTTGTAACGTTAGATAATCGTTTCAATAATTGGTATCTGTTACTGTTGGAAACAAAGCATAAAAACATATTACGGAATAATGAATCTCAAAGTAATTTGAGTCGCGGACTAGGTCGCTATCTTTAAGGTGTTTCGCGATCTGCCTCTTGATTGTGCTAGCAGTCAATTCTTTGTCGAAAAACCATATGGTATAAAACAAGTGATACTCTCTTGCTCGATTTGTCTCGCACCTTGAGAAATCGAACCAACTATCACTCTTTCTAACACTTGCTCTTAATCACACGAAAAACATATCATTTCTCTTTTCGAGAAAACCGGCCTTATAATGGCTTAAGAGAATCAATTAAGTTTTAATGGAAATAAATTACGATTAATTACCCAAAATTAATCTTCCGTGATCAGAAAAACTTAATATAATACCAAAATTAATGAGAATAATTTCCTTAAACCATTTTGAAAACCAAAAGTCAAATTTGCAAAAAGTTATTTTTCAAATCAGGACCTCCCAAGACCCCAAGGCCCCGCTCTCTCGGACTTTTAATAAATAATATACATATATATAATATACATATACAAATGTATGGGGTGAGACTTGAACCAAAGTCTATAGTGTGGGAGCCCAAAATAATACCACCACACTATTTCTCTAAGTTTGATATAATATTACAAAACTATGTTTTTTTAAATATATATATCTCCCAATGATTATAGAGTTTCGGGAGGTTGTGGGTAATTACCTTCCTATCCTCAACTTAATTTGCCAAGTTACTAATCGTTACCCTCCATTACTACTATTAGCGCCTCTATAACTACTATCAGCTCCCAATTTCATCTCACAAGTCAAGGGCTACCCGACCTCCCAACGATTCTCGGCTTTTTTCTCCAACATTTTTTCCCCACTATAACTCTTCATTTTAATTACCGAAAATCGGAAAACAAAACTAAATCAATGAAATTAGTTTTTCGCTTTTTTTTTTTTAATTGTGCGAAAATTAAAAGAGAATAAATATGTCGAGAACAACGAGAGCCTAAGACATTTTTCCACCCATTTCCCTTTTCCTCTCCGTCCATTTTACTCCATCGATTTTAGCTTCGGAAACATCGAGATGCAAACAGCAGAGAACTTCATTAACAACACGAATCGAGTTAATTTTTCCGTGAATCATCGATGTAAGTAAATTAAGTTGAATCGATCTCTCATAGAAGTTTTGACAACTGGTTCACAATCTTGAAATGAAAATCGGGTTATCATCATCTAAGGTATTTCATTAATTGGTTTTCTCTCAATCATTGTTTTTCAACATTTGGGTGTTTAATAATTTTACAAATTGGAGGTTAGAAACTATTGATTTTGAATTTGAATGATGCAATTTCGATGGTGTTTATGAACATGTATATCTTTTAAATTTATATGTGATTATAGATTTAAGGTTTATGGTTTTTGTGTTTGTTGAGTGTGATTAAGAAGATTTGTATATGCAATTGTGGATGTTGCAAGACATTGTATTATGTTTTAAGAATATCTCAAGTGTACTTTGTAGGTTTAGTTGATAATTAGACTTAGTCGACATAGTATTTTACTTGTTTGTAGGATGTCACAATTTGTTTATAGGATATGTCCATTTGTTTGTAAATGGGTGAATCAATCAACTGTGTATTGAAGCTGTAGATCTAATGAGAATCCCAACCAGTTTCAACAATTTAGATGAAAACCAAAGAGAGGCTATTGTTCATAATTTGTTCCCTTTGCCTAGTCAGATTCTAGTTCTTTATGAATTCATTGCCAAAATAGTTTCTTGGGTCAGTGGTCAGAATACATTGTAGATTAGAATTAGAGGTGTATATGCCTCCACCAAGACTCAAGTAGTTTTGTGGGTTAGTGGAATCATGTAGGTTTCCACAGGACTCAATCTTAAGTCAAGTTATTACGTCTTTGACAGATCATCTACAACTTGTTATACCTTTTGTTGATAAACTTAGACTCAGTTATAGTGTTTGGGTGTAGGATATTGTTAACATTAGTGAATCAAGATTGTAGTATATTTTGAGACGCAGTTTTTGCACTTTAGATGAAACCCACTATATTCAAATCAACACAAAAAGAAACCAAAATTACAATTTCATTACCAAGTAGTTCAATTACAATCAAACCCATTCACAATATCAACATCAAAACATGACCCAAAAACCTAGTCTGTAATTCTCTAAAACATCTCGAGAGATTAACTATTCATACCATGAAAACCTAGACTTTTCGAACCCCCTGCACACACCTTAATTAATCACATACTAAAACTGTTACCCCCCTGCAAACACCTTAACACCTTAAAACTGTGAGCAGTTACCATCTGCATAACAGTACCAAAAGAAGCCCATATGTTCCCAAAAAGAAAAACATCCAAGATACCAAAATAACCACAATAAAACCAATACCTATTCTGTCAACAACTTCAGCAATATGAGGAAAATCAGCAATATCAGCAAAATGATCAGCAAACACCTACAAGATTTCTTTGAATTTTCACGAAGAAGCACTTAGTCCGATTTCACATAATCGAAGTTTTCCCATCGAAATCTTGTTGATGTTAAGGGATGATTATTCATCATCGTCACCGTTGTTCTCATTGCTATGATGACTGTTATCGTCGTCGTCGTCGTCGTCGTCGTTGTCGTCGTCGTCGATGCCCATCTCATAATCGATGTACTCATTGCTATATACTGACTGCATGTTTCTGTTGCACTTCCATAACCTCCAGCACCTGCATATTCACTTCCTTCATCATCTTCATTCTCTTCCTCCAAATCTCCAACTTCCACTGGTTCACCATTCTCATCAAGACCATCAATTTTTTCTCCATCAGAATCAACATTCAGTCTCTCATTCATTGTTCTTGCAAAAAGCCTAGGGATTGCTTTTTCTGCTAAGAACCTTTCATACCATGTATCCTCCAACTTCTTTTCTCTCTTCCTCCTTTGCTTCTCTGTCTCACAATTTCTCTCATGATCATTACTTCTCTCAAAATCATTCTCTTTCTCTTCAGAATCACTTGAGGTTGCACTGCGGGTCTTTCTCCAAACAAATATGTTCCTTATCCCCTCATCTCTCTCCTCTCTTTGTGGAGATGTTATCATCTCTCGCGTTACTACTTTGTGCTCTTTTTGATAAATGTCGCGTTGTGCTTGTCGCGGAGTTGCTCTTCGTGCTTCTTTCTCTTTATCGCGTAATTACTCTTCGCCTAATTTCTTTCTTCTTCGTGTTGGTGGTTGTCTTAGCTAAAGCGAAGTTGTAGATTTTTTCTGTGCGATATTTCGCCCCTACAGTTTCATATCCTACTTTTCCATTCCAATACTTTGCTACATCAATCGAAAAGCTGGAAAAATTATTAGGAAATTATGCGAAGGTTACGGTAATTGAAGAGTTGGGGTATTTCAAAGGTTTAACAGATGAAGCTATGATCATTTCAAGTGTTTTAGCCATCCAACTTTTAGTGATTTCATGGTCTTTCAACAGGGATCTTACTGGATTCGTCAACGGTATAATGATCGGTTTTATGATAGCATTAATCAGAAATTGTTTCAAATAGGGGGAGAATCACAGATCGGTACATGTTTTCATGCCATTGGTAGTGTTCCTGATTGCGGTCTTCACCAACGTAAATGAGTTTTGACCCTCTAAAGAATGTGGTAAATATTTTTTCATCTAACCAACAGAATGTGGTAAATGGATTTTGACCCAATAAAGACCCTACCTTGTAAATAGGACTATCGTTTGGCATATATGTTTAATCGATATGCATTATTTGTATGAGTAACTTTTAGCACATCTCGATTTTGGATTTCCAAATTCTCTACATACCGAGAAATAAAACCAGGTAAAGACCGCCTCTCATTTTTTTTTTTTTTTTTGTTGTTGTTGTTTTATCGTGGGTCCTAAAGTGGGCCCATCCCTCGGGAGACGTGCAAGGGGGTTGTGTGTGGCAGTTTTTCATGTAGTTTTTTCTCTCGGTCTGTAAAGACTTTTTGATCTTTTATAGGGAAAATCGTCTAGTCAGCAAAAGGTCTACAGTGCAGTATCTTGGAGTTGGTCTTCAAAATCACTTCAGCGGAGCAGAGATGCTATTGAATCACATGACCCAAACGAGTTTAGGGTAGTGTAGGTCCATCAACAATTTTTAGTATTAAGGAGTTTAAGGTTTTCGATGATGAATTACTCGGTTACAAACTTTTGAAGGGAGTTTTGAGGTTTTTGATCTCGCTATAGTGCAATTGGGAATGAACAATCTTTTTCGCCTTAATAATATAAGAATCAATTTGCTTAATGAAAGAAGCTTTGTTGTGTTCATGTTCTGACTGAATTGAGAAACACATAAAATCTTGTTAAACGAAATGTAACTAAAAACTCTAAGAATTTGGAAATCCAAATGTTGGTGTACCATTGCATTGGTACACACACAAGTAGTTTCAACTTTCAAATCTCTTTTATTTCCAAAGATTCATAGAAAAACTATTACATGCCATATAGTACTACACAATTATTTCACCTCAGATATCATTTTTGTGCAATTACAAGGTATAAATGCACTATTTTAGGAAAATTTTGTTCATATTGTCACATACAAGAAAAATAAAATAAAAAATAATGCAATAAGCAGTGGATATTGAATTGAGCACATTTTTTTATGCTTCAAAAAAGTATATTTTTTGAGGCGTTGGAGAAAACTAATTGTTTAGTCTGTTACTAATCTTTTATATGAATCAATTGGATTCCTCGATGGGATACTGTTTGGTTACCTCTCGGTGTTTTTGTGAATAAGGCGTGCAAGGGCAATCACTTCAAGGCTGTTCACATGACCTTCCAAGTGATTGCCCTTGCCCTTCCACACGTGCAAGGGCAATCACTTCAAGGTAGTCGTAGCATTTATAATAAATTTAGTTTGATTTCCCTTTCATTTTATCCGTAGTTGTTTTCTTTTTATTCCTTGGAAAATAAACCAATTAGGTTTTCAAATGTTGTTTTGAAAGCTAATTAGGTGTTTTATTTTCCTTTCATGTAATTTGTTACTGTTTAATTTGACAGGTAGAGAATTGTGTCTGGTACGAAATGACTTTGAAGATTAAAAATGGAAGGCATGTGGGTGACGATGAATGGCGGTTCTGAAAAATCCAATATTAAAACACAAAATTGGTCAAAAAGACCAAAATCAACAATTCTGGGTGAAAAAGACACTTAGGTTTTGATCTTTGTTTAAATAGCCAAAAATTAAAAGATATTGTTTAAATGGACAAAAATTTAAAAATAGGCGGGATGTAACCAGTTTCATCACGTCCATTTTCAAATATTTTTTCTTATTTTTATTTTACACAAGATGCATCCAGTTTCATCCTTGCTATTTTTTATGTATAAGCCAGGATGAATCCAGTTTCATCCTTGCTATTTTTTTTTAGCTATTTCACCCGTACTTTTTTTTACTTGTCCATTTCAACCGTGTTTTAAATTTTTTTGGACAAATGACCCATTTTCTCATATTAAAAGAACAAGAGAAAATATAATAAATTAATAATCCAATATAATCTCCCTTTGTATGAAAAAAAAAATCTTCACTATATCCAATGTGTTGAAACAAAGAAAACCAAATTCAACGTGCAAATGTCTTTCACTCTTGTCTTAATTTAAGTGAGTGTTTGTTAATGCAGCAGTTATGAACAGACCGTCCTTTTGAAATATCAAAAGAGCTTTCACACACATCCAAAGTGGCCCCCTGCCCCTCCAAAAATAGACGGGTCCTATCTTTCGATTTGTTGCGGGAGGATCAGGGACGGTATTAAGGGGTGGGTTACCCAGGCTGAAGCCCACCCCAAAATTTCTAAAAAGATGCTTTGTTAGTGCAATTTTTAACATTTATAAAATTTAGCCCAGGTGTAAATTTTAATTAGCCCATTAATTGTTAAGATATGATTCTTCCAGGAAGAAATCGAAGATTTTGGAACCCGGTCCCGCATGGATTAATTTTTGAATAGATCTCAACTGATTCAAAGGCTATATGGAAAAACAAGTATTCATGATGTTTCTTAAAATCAGGTATTGAATGGGCTCACTTGTTACGTGTCAGTTTGATAAAATAAAATTGTGTGTCAAATGGGGGTGTCTTTTCCTTAACTAAGCAAGCGTTTGTTCACCTATAAAAAAATAAAAAAACAACTGTTTGTCCAAAAATTCTTTTTTCTTCTGTGAAGTGACTACAATTTAATGTATATCTATGTATAATCTAAAAATGCGAGTTTATTCATGAGACAAAAATACAATATGTCATGAATTATTATGCGTATATGTACAAACTCCAAATATTTTTGCATCCCTATAATAACCTTTAAAACTAGAAAAAAAGTTGGGCGGCCTTTGGTTAAATAAATCGAGATTATTATTTTCGATATGCAAATTATTCCTCCCTAATATTAGTTACAAGGTGAAAAAATTTGATTCAAAGCTTTATGCTCCAAGGAAAAGAGATCGTGTGGCATACTCAGCTTTAAGTATATTACCGCAGTTGAGATAAATTAAGTTGAGAGTTCGAGAAAAAAAAAATTAGCCTACCCAAACATAAATTCCTGGTTCCGTCGCTGAGAGGATGGAGTTTATATAACTGTTATTATGTACGAACTATGGTTTTAAACCACGTAAAAATTGCTCACATATTTAAGGGGTGGGCCTCACCCTCTTGAGAAAAGCATGAGGTTTTATTTATGACTAGGTATCACCGGGGCCTTACAGCCCCGGCTCAACCTCTTATTAGTATTATGTGTCACGTAGTCTTTGATAATCAACATGGTTTTTAACTTGGGTATATTAATTAAATACTCTTAGTTTTGGAACCCTTCAAAAATACCCCTATCACATTATAAATATACCCCTCCTCTTATATATGAAGTTTATCCTCTTAAAAATAAACTATTTGAGTAATCTATTACACAACTTTTTTTTTTCTTTCAAAAAGCAATAATTTTCTTTGTCAATCATTCCACCTCGGCCTCCAACTCCACCGACGACAATTTACCATCACCACCACTCCACCACCACCACCACCACCACCATTACTTCACAACCATCACCAACATTCCACCTTCACAACTCCACCACAACTCATCGTCACCACCGCCACCGCAATTGCGACCACCATCTCCTCCAAATCCACCACCGTTGCTGCCAAATTGATAACAAAATTGAAAATTTAGAAATAATTTAGGTCCAGATCTTTGTATCAACAACCAAAGTTGATCCGATTTTTGTATCAACAACCTGTTGACACCAAATTTTTGTGTCAACAAACTAAGTTGATATCATATCTTGTGTCAACAACCCAAGTTTTTACAAAATTGAAAACTCTAAATTAGTTAGGTCAAGATTACGTGTTAACAACCCAAGTTGACACCAAAATCGTATCAACAACAAAAGTTGATCCAAATCGGGTATCAACAACAAAAGTTGATCCCAAATCTGTGGCACCAACACCTCCATCACGATCACCACCACTACCACTTCAAAGATGTGAGATAATAAATGAAATCATTTTCATCTAAATTTTTATTAATATTGAAAGGGTAATTATACAATTCAAAATTAAATGGATTACATTTTACAAGATGAGGGTATAATTATTGATGGATAAGGGTATTTGTGAAATCCATGAAAAAAAGGGGTATTTATACAATTTCCACTTTTAACTTGGTATATGTTCCCCGAAGATAATTTAAAATACCATTAATATATTTATCCAGGCATCTCACAAATATAATCCAACTTATGTTATCTAGGTATCATAATTAATGATTTCAAGATTGTTTACCTTGGTGTGTTTTTTATTCATTGTTTCCATGATAATTAAATGGTGACCACTAATTTAATGTAAAAATGACCTTTCAAAGTTAATATAATGTGACCTACGTGTATAATGATGAGCCTTATTATCTAACAAATTAAAACATGCAACCGTGGTTTGAAACAAAAAAAATGAATAATTCCAGTACGTATTTGCTTATTCTGAATAGAAAAAAATCTAAGAATCTGAAAGCAATAGGTTCAAATTTTAAAAATCAATCCGTAAAATCTATTCGAAGAGAACAACAGTCTGCCTTAGCAATATGTAATTCAGAACGATATTGGATTCCTAACCAACAACTATGTCCCATTTCTATTCATGGACAATATGATTACTTGTTAAATGATATAATTCTCGACACTTATTACATCTTGTTCTTGATAATAGGTATTCTTGACAACTTGACTCTTTACGATCGTAAAGATCAATTTGCACTTATCCATTTTTTTTTAAAAACATCATAAATCTATTGTTCTACTGCTTAACACTTCATCTTGAAATTGGAAATCCGCTATCTAATGGGACAACCAATATTTAAAACTCCTTTATATATGTGGTATGGAGGGGCGCTAAAAAAATTAAATAAGCCCTAATCAAAGATGGAAAACTTTCAAAAGTAATCACAATAAAGGCACACACATTTACAGTTTAAACAGCTTAACTACATGGACAGAACTAAGTTGGAAGTTCAAGTTTTGAGTTCGATCGAAGGATAATCTGATAAAGGGAAAACTTTGGAAATCAAATGGTGCAAAAAAAAAAGAGAAATAAGTGATGACAATATCATGTTTAATTAACAAAAAAACAAATGATTGAACGAACGAAGCTTAAAGAACTCACCAATTAATGGCTTGACGATTTTAGTGTTGAATCGTTTAAGAGAATACATATTGGGTACGCATTCAAACATTTCCATCTTATGATGCCCGATTTTTCATAAATGACCAAAATAAGTGCATTTTTTATCTCGATCTTGTTACTCAAACGCTCATTGAAGGCAATTAAAATGACCAAGAAAAGGCAAAGAACCAAGAAGTTTCCGACCAGTCCTAGTAAATAACCTTGTGGGACAAATGAGTTTGTGAACAACCTTCTCATTGATCTCAAGACTTTCGGGAGAAGATAGCTCGACTTGACCCTTTCATTCTTTGTAGAGATATCGATATGGTGCTCCGACCTTATAGTCTAAAAAAGCCTTTTGTCCTATCTCAATGACACTCTTTGAAATCAAAAAAAATTGCCATCTCGCTTGTGAAGTCGTGGTGATTGAGCTAGGCAAGCGGGGTGGCCTTTATAGTAAAGTCGAGAAAAAATGCACCACCTTTAAGCTTTGCTTCTATCAATTTTGGTGTCTCTAATTAAAAAAATCGCCAAAAAATAATTGTTGCCACCAATTTCAAATTACACCCATCATTCATAGAAAATTATGCGAAAGAATAACTTGTAGTTAAATTGCTCAAGAAATTATAAAAATAAAATAAAATGACATGAAAAAATGTGAAATAAAAGTTATTTTTCGAAAAGAAAAGAACAAATTCACAAAGTTATTTGAAGTTATTTTAAAACACCTAGTCAATGTTATGTTGCATATATCATGGAAAGGTGATGCTTTCTACCATTGTTTTGTATGATTGTATTTTTTCTTAATTTTTTATATAGTTGTACTCTTTGGATTTAATGTGTTAAAAATATTCCATGGCATACGCAATGATTGTGTACGTAAATCCTAGATGTTGTGGAGATTATGAGTACCTTCGATATTTTTCTTCATCATTGCGAAGAAAATCTTTTCGAAAAGTTTACACACCAATTATATTTACTTTCACATTATCGTACATAGTCATTCTCACTCTCGGATGTCCATAAATTTTCGGGTCTAATGCATATTAGTATTTTCTCCTTTCTTCCTTAATTTTTGAAATCCAAACTTTTCTTAGTCCCTTCATTCTTTTTCTTTTTCTAAATTTTTGATATTTTCGAGTTTTAGCTTATGGATTAACATTTTCAAGAGTTCTAATTTTCAGTTTTAGTCAAATAGTGATATGTTTTTCCGATTTGTGGATCCAGTTGATTTATGTCAAGATGCCAACTCAACTTGCGATACGGAAAAGAAAAACATAATGCAGAGGCAAGTGCTGGTGGTGGTGCTCGAGGAGATCCTGGGAATACCTTTTGTCTCCTTTAGGTGAAGCGAAATATTGGGGACACTTAATTGGTATGTCAAAATCATCTCTGGCAAAGTATAATCGCTTTGGCGGTTGTTTGTAAATTGTACCGCCTTTCATCCGTAGTTTCTTTATAATAATTTTAGTAGTGTTCTCGATAGGACGCTACTCTAAGTATCATGTGCCAAAGAATAGTTATTGATGTGATAGAGTATCTTGAACGGCTCACGTACATCTTTGTTTAACACTAAAGTCATGATTAGGATCATCTATATAAAGTTGAGAATAAAATGTTTCTTTCTTGTACTAATGCGCTTCACTATTTTTTCCAAGTTTCCGAGTACTGAAAAACACATTGAACCCTTGCTTTTTTAGAGCCGAAAATGGTAATTGCATTTGAAGCATTATACTCTCGGATGTAATCACCGGACAATTTTAGGGCATCAGGCATCATATAATCTCTCCAAGCTTTGGAAGGTTCAAGCAACGGAGGAGTTTTACTTTCCTTTGAGAACATTTTTCAAAGGTTAGATTCTTCTTGAACGGTTCAGTCAATCTCACGTCAGCCCAATGCATCAGCCCACATACAGAGCATTCAACATACCTTTTTTCAAGATAATGACAGAGAGATAAGTCTGGTTCATTGTTATGATTTATGACGTTTGGTGTACCCACGTCGTCCTCCTTGTCTTATTACGAAGTTCATGCAAATAATCTGATTCAATTTTTTTTGCAACGGTTGTTCTATACACAAACGTGGATGTATACCATTAAATCAATGTAAAATATAAATAGATACACACCTAAATACAAATGGAAATTCAATAGCGGAGTTAGTTTGTATATATGTTTATCCTAAAGAGCTACCAATAGATCCACATGATCCATTCTCATGTCAGCAACCACATTGCTGGGTGGGTTATTTGAATTCCCCGGTGCAAAGAATTTGAAGTGGCTTGGCCAAGCGACTATTCTTAGTTCCATTTTCCGGAGCAGCACATTCACCATTGACAAACAAATTTCCGTGAATAATATGTACCATTGAAGATAATATTACATGCAAAACCGTGACAATAGTAACATTTAGATATGACACTGTCGATTAGTTTATAACTTCTTTTTCGGAGCTTCTTTTGCACAACGTCAACATGCTTGCTAAGTAACTCATTAATTCAAGACAATGGAAAATAAACCATTTTCTTGGAAAATAGTCTCATATATTTGATACAAAGATATGAAACTAATCCCATGGATCTTTCATATATTGTGGAAAGATGCTTGCTCTTTCTAATCCCATGGTTCTTTTATCTTATTTCTATTATCCTATAAATAAGTATATCATATATCTTCATGGTGTGAATAACCCTTGGATCTCTTTTGAAATCAAAAGCCTCACCTGTACAATATATGAAGCAAAAATGAGTAACATTATATTTAAATAGTAAAAATAAACCATATAGGCAAGAGCCCTAAGATCAAGAGACGTTATAGTTGGCTTAAATCAACTACATGATACAATACAAAATCAAACAAACCAAAATCGGTATATATAAGAAAAGGACGCCAACAATTGACATCAACACAATATCAATTAAACGCATCGCATGGTCATCGATGGGGTGATGAGAAATAGCGCAGATAATTGTATTGTAGCTAATCAAGAAGAGGACCGTTGCCGCTCCTCCGCTCCCTCGATTATCTACTCCTGAGTTGCATCCTTGATATAACTCATAACAACCAATATTTTTTAAAACTTTTGACAATAATTCAAACACGACTGGTAAGATGACCCTATAAGGAGCAAGTTCATTTCCATGTGGGAAACAATATAAACCCACCCCCATTTGGAGATTCTTGTTTCTTGCAATTATGCCATTTAATTAAATGTGTTCCAAGATATCTAAAGTCGGATAGTGAACCCGCGTGATTCGAACAAGCAACCTCCTGACATGGAGTCAGACGCACTACCATTTCCACAGATTCATAATCGTGCAGATAAATTAGGGATTAGTTTAAACAGTGAGGGAAGCCCAAAAAGTTCATCCATGGGATCCACATGTCTCAGATGTTTATATGGTATGTCTTTTGAGTACATAGAAAAAACGTGATTCATATATGGAACTCAAATATCCAGTATAATTATGTGAACATGTATATCATACAACTTCGTAAATATAGATTTGATAAAATTGATCTACTAAATCACGAAAGCAACAATGCCTCCACCCTTTGAATCGATTCGACCAGTCAATTTTCGACATCAATAAGTAAAAAAAAAATCTATATGCATGGTACTCATCATGTCAAGTCTCTATAACATAAGTAGTAATGCTTCAGTGCTTGACAAAACTTACCTCATTAACCACAAACCACATATACTCATCTTTCATCTCTAAGAATTTTTCGCAACGAATGAGGAACGACCCATGAAATAAGATGTTGGTGCTAAAATTTTGGCCGAAAAAAATGTATTTCTTATAATATTAGATTTGAATGTCCATAATTTGAAATATGTACTGGTAATCGTGCCCACCCAAACTAACCTCTTATCAGAACTCTATAGCTTATTCAGACAAATACGTAAAGTTCACCTAATATTGGTATTTCATTTATTTTTTAATCATATTAATATTCATGAACTACATTGTAGCAAAGCAATTAATGACTCTCTATACAACACAACATACCTCTAAATTTCATTTTAACGACAACCCCTATGGTGGATCA
>JAJJWW010000387.1:0-25624 GCA_023531295.1 Papaver armeniacum
CCTACACTCTAGATTGAATAAAACCTCCTTGGTTCAACTTCAACACACCTTAGATTTGATTCTCAAAGGTGTAACTGACATTCTTATGTATAAACCAGTTGGTTTTCGTACTTACCCTGTGTATGTTGCCAGGAAAGTCAGTTCAATGAGTTCCTCAAATGTCCTAAAGCAGAATAGAAGTCTTAACAAGAATCACCTGAGAGAAGATCAAGTTAATTCCTCTGGAAACAACTTTACCCTTGATGTGAATGAAATCCCAGAAGAAACAAGGAAAATTGATGATGTGAGAAATAACCTGATGGAGATAATTGAAGAATATAAAGAAATCGTCGACAGGTTGACTTCCTCCTCAAGTCAAAATTCTTCTGGTAAGAACTCTAACTATGTCTCGTATTTTGATGACAGTAAGTTTTATGATAATTTTTCACATAAAAAGAGATCTCTCTCTAGATTCAGAAGGAAAAAGAGACTCGATCATAAACACAGTTCTTATAATGAGCTCAGAGCTCATACTTGTGCTAATTAATCACAAGGATTAAGAACTTGCTCATAAAAATTCTGTTGAGCAAGATGTGTGAAGATTCAGGTATACTGTGGCATTGTTTTTGTTCTGCTTAGTTGAGCTATTTTCTTATCGTTTATAGCTAAACTAGTGTCTGCAGACAATATTGCCTAAAATGGTATTTGTAGTATTCATTATCGTTTCTCTTTTCTTTATGCACTTTTTATTGCAATTAGGAGATCTGCTACACTTATGCTCTAAATTTCTTCGTTGATAATCAAAGAAATTTATTGAGGCATTTACGAAGTCTTATGTAGCAAAACAATTTTTTTTTTATTCCTTGTGGGTCATGTTGTATTCGTATGTGTACACACGTTATCATCACGAGTCAACAGTTTGAAAACCCTAAAAATATTCTTCCCTAAGAAACCTTTATATACCAAACCCTTGAGTCACGTTTGCATACTCTGGATTTGTGTGTTTTGTCAAGAATGTCTTCCTCTTCACAAACTTGTGGTTTTGCTAGAGGCTTTCTTGCTAAAGGTATTGGTTTTGAGTCCAATGGGAGGAAGAAAATAACTCTTGTTAACGATGATCATCCCGATGCCTCATGTTACTTTACATATACACATGAGGATATTGAGAAAGAGGAGATGATCTCTGTTGAAGTGGTTCATGACTTTCTTAAATATTACAAGGAAGAAAAACTGCAGCTTGTTGATACCTTGAAAAGTCTTGATGTGTTAAGAACTGAGTTGGAAAAGGTTACATCTGACCTTGGTCTCATGAAAGCACAAATTAAGGATCTTTTCAATGAAGATATCTTTTCTAAAGATGCAGTAGATGTTGTCGATCACAAGTTCAACGATCTCAAGACTCATGAGGATCCAGAACCGTCCATATGACTTAAGTTTGTGTTCGACATCGGCATAAAAGTCTATTTCTAATTTGTTTTTTGTCTAGTAAATCTTCTATTTTTCTGTTTTTGTTAGAATAATAACTAGAGTTTGGAATAGCCATTATTGTGATTACACATAGCTATGTCCAACGCTTTCATCTTCATGTTTTTAGATTTATTGGTTTAAACTCTAAATTTGTTTGGAAGATGATTTTTGCAGTATTAATCTTTATGGTTTTATATATTGCAATTGCTTATGGGATATGTGTGTTTGCGTCCGTGAACTATGATTGTCCCATATCTTGTCAAGAGTAAAGTCTTTCGTAAGTCGATATTCTTATATTGATAAAGGAATGAATGGACTTTTGACAAATACAAAAGTTAAGCCTATATTGTCAATTATTGATGGAAGATAGGTTAAAATATTTTGTTTTCAAGGATTATGTCTATTGTGTGTCATGTGTGATGGAAAATAGAATGAATCCTTGTGTATTCCGCAGTAATTGATCTTCCCTGATCCATATTTTTTGTGTATTACTGTGAGGCTCCGTAATGTGTCTTATGTTGAGCACTAAAACAATCAAAGTTGATTATTTTCATGGTTAGCTTTGTTGTTGTTCCATAAGGTACTTTATGTCGAGCATATTGGACTAAATTAATCATCTTGTTTGGTTATTTAATTATGACTCCATAAGTTTTCTTATGTTTGAGCACTTTTGATTGGGTTGGTTATTTTCATGATTAACTTAGTCATTTCTCCATAGATTCTCTTATGTGAGTATGGCCAATTAAATTGATTACTCTTTGTGATCAGTTTGATTGTGTATTTCGATTAAATTAATCATGGGTTCTCTTGTGGTTAATTTAATTGAGTATTTTGGATTCAAATTCATACTTGTATGTGATTTGTTATGTCCAAAGAAATCCTTCTTTTCCTTTGAAATTAAGGTCGCTCTTGTTGTTCTTTCGGGAATGACATATTATGGGGGAGAGTTCTTTTTGAACTTGCGCTTAATTGCCATATCTTTGTGGGGAGTGCGGATGTGGATTATTATAGGGGTTATCTTTTATCTTTAAACTCCTTGATGAATGCATTTAGCTTCGGCTTTATGATTGCATCTAAATAAGATGATGTGTGTTTCTTTCTTTTGGTCATGAAATGTCTCTTTCGGAAATTTCATTAGGATCCCGTTCTTGTACCTTTGCCAAATTTATTGACAAAAAGGGGGAGAATTAATATGTAGTTCACACTACAAATACATATGGTTTTCGGATCATTATGTAAGGGGGAGTGGTTTCCATGTGAGATGGAGTATTGACTAAGGGGGAGTGATACATATCACCATAGTATTGTTGTTGAAGTTGTGATACAATTGGACTTTGACGTTGTGTAATGATACTATGAAACTGTATAACAATGATTGAGAACTCTTGTTTTCTTATTGTTATAGCTACGGATTTTCAACAACGATGATGATAAACTTACAACCTTTGGGATCATTGGAGTACTTGTAAGTGACGAAGATTTCGAGTAATTTTGAAGATTAGACATGTGGAATAGGAGCTACAAAAGTTAATTTATTTATTTGTTATATTCCATATGTATTAATAGTTTTGCCACTAAAATTGACAAAGGGGGAGATTGTTACAGGATTGCTCAGTCGAACTCGCATGCGTTGCTATCTCAAGCATGTTTTTCAATGTTAGTGATCAAACCTATAAGTCTTGATTTCTAGCCTATTGTAGATGGGGAAAAACGATTTGCTGGTTTTTACGGAATTGAAGAGTCGACCGTATGGAGACTCCTTGAACCGAGCGAAATGTTGAACCTCACACAGATGCACTGCAAGAAGGGAGTGCTTTAAGTTCGAGAGATCAATCTGTAAGACTCCGGCCTAAACCAAGAACAACGTCCGTTTCAGAGTCAATTCGGTCACAAGAGAGGATGGGTTGATCTGTAGGAGGGAAGCTGAGAAAATGCGTGAGATCAATGGCGATATGAGATTGTAGGTGTGTTGTGAATTCAGCGTAAGAACACTCTGAATGATTGAATTTTTGCTCAATTGAGAGTGATTTCTCTGAGTTCGTGTAGACGAAAGATAGTCTGTATGAACTTTGATGAGAAATTGCTCGTTTTTGCGAATGTTCGAGTGTTCGAATCTTGTTCTTTCAATCAGGATTCAGAGACATTTTATAATGCCGGAGTTGAAAACACCATGATCCCATGAAGTGTGACAGTTTGCTGGAACCAGAGAGTGGGGAAGTGGGAAATCGTGTTAAAACCAGTTGCTCATCGTGCGAAGACTTGGTTAATTTTCCACCCATTACTTTACTGACTCTTCTAACTAATTGCACGACTTGCTCACATTCTCATCGTGGGTGAAAACACGTGTCGTAGACCGCCAGACCAAAACCCTAGTTAATATCCCCCCATGTGACACGATTGATATCTCGTGATTGTGGAGTCAATTGCTAACTTTATGGGACGATGAGTCCATGTATTGCTGAGTTGAACATGATTTGCAAATGTTCTGAAACTCATGAATTAAATATGTCTGCTGAGACGAGGTATTATTATGTTGATTACGAGCAAGCTGTGTTGCTAAATTATTGAATATTGATAGTTGAACCAATATTCTTGAATCTGAGCAAATATTGCTGATTCGGGCAAATATTGCCGGTTTGAGCGAATGTTGCTCATTCGATGGATTGTTGGTAGCAGGACCAAATAAAATATTAATTTAAGATATTGATTGCTGGGTCGAGCAAAATAAATAAAAATGTTGATCATGGAATCAACATAAAATTATCAGTATTTGAATCGCTCGAATCACGTCATGAGCTCAATTCAAAACCCTAATTTTACTGAAATGATGATTTATTGCAAATAAAGTGAAGCAGGGACCAGCTACATGGGATAATAAGTTCACCATGTAAGCCTAGATGCTCGAATGAACAAAATACCAAAGTTTCTTGAGGACCAGTTGGTGAAAGAATAATTAAATGCTGGTTTAATCATTTATTGAAATAATGCTCGTGTGAGCGACAAATAACAAAACCTATCCATGAAGAGATGAGGAACCGACCAGGAGGTCATGAGACCGGCTTTTGGTGGCCGTGGGACCAATGGATGGTCAAGCAAACTCTTAATTGTTTGGAAGAAGTTTGAACCTAATATGAGCAATTGAGAAAATTAGGTTAAAATCATTAAAACATGTGGGGCCGGCTGTTTGCAGGCCTAAGAGCCACCCTTCGTCGGTCAAGGGGATGTGCTCGTGTCACCATAGTGTCCGTGTCCCTGAGAGTTTCAGTATTTTCCGATGCGCATTTGAGCAACATTCTGAGAAAATATGCGTAATCCGTGGTTTTGTTGAAACTAGGAAAAATACATGAGATGATGAAAAATGATAAATAAAACAGGGAATTTCAAGGTGTGGGACCGACCACGGCTAGGGCATGGCCAGCCGGTTGAGAAGCACGGTCCCACACTTTCCCAGTTTTATGTAATTTTATGTACTTTCTCTGATTTGAGGGAAATTCCATGAAACTGGAGAGTTTTATGAAATTTGGGAACTTCCATGAGATGAGGGAGATAAAATAATAATAATAAAATAGGGAATGATGGAGTGTGGGACCGGTAATCGCCAAGGCATGGCCGGCCGGCCAACGGGCAAGGTCCCAGGGCACTGTTCCCAATTTTATGTAATTTTTTATGATTTTAGGGAATTTTCATAAAATCAAAGAGATTTGTTGAAACCAAGGTATTTTGTTGAAATCAGGGAGTTTTCATGGAATCAGGAAAACAAAACAACAAACAATAATAAAATAATAGGCGTGTGGGACCGACTAGGGCATGGCCGGCCGGCTAGAGCCCGGTCCCACGAGTTTTCCTAATTTTATAATTTTTTCATGATTTTAGAGAAAATTCATAAAATTAGGGAATTTTCATGGTTTTAGGGAAAATTCATGAAATCAGGGAATTTTCATAATTTGAGAGAAATAATAATATAATGGGACGTGAGGAGTGGGACCGGCCACGGCTAGGGCATGGCCGGCCGGCTGGTGCTCGGTCCCATGACACCTTTGCCTAATTTTATTATTTCTTTGATAAAATCATGAGATTAGAGAATTTCCTTGAAACGAAGGAGATTTGCTCGAACGAGAGAATTTTCATGAGATTAGGGAATAAAATATGACAAAATATAAAATTGGGCGCGGGACTGGTCACGGCATGACCGGCCAGCTGATGAGCCCAGTCCCCTGGCGCCTTTGCTAATATTTTATTATTATTATTTTTCCTTCCTATTTTGCATAGGTTCATCGTTCATTCATATTTTTGAAATGCTCATTTGCGCATCCAAATGCTGGTCTGTGCATTATTGCTAAGTACACTTGCACCATTTTAGTCAGGGCTTATTCGATGCTCAGATGCCTGTCTCGTTGAATATTTATCACTAACCCGTGGAATTCTGCTGGGAAGAACCACGAATTGAAGTGACGAAATATAAAAGAATCGTAGAATATTGTTGGATATTCAGGCGATTAGAGATAATTAACTGATGGCTCTATACTAGTGTTGATGGGTGAAAACTACTCCTGCAGAATTTGGTAATTTGGGGTGTGGATGAGGAATGAATTTAAACCTTTAAACAAATGCACTGCGCGGTGAGTGCTTGTAGATTCGAGAGATCAACCAGGTAAGTCTAGCCTAAACCAAGAAATGGCCGTTCCAGGACTTGTTTCGGTCACAAAGTGAAGGAGATGGGGTTGATCTTAGGGAGGGAAGCGAAGAAGGTGTTGAGATTGTGAAGGTGTTGGCTTGCTTATGACTTATAATGAGAAGGTGAGCAGGCTTGCGGTTGATGCAAGCATGCTCTGGGGTGTTTGAATACGATTTTTGTATTAACACTTGATTTTCTCGTCTCGCCTCGAACTTGTGTTGTTTCTGTCCCCTTTTTGAAATAGGGCGGAGAACCTATTTATACAAGTCATTGAGCCTCATTCACGTTTCTCGTGGGAAGTGGAGGTAGTGGAATGATGGAGTAGTGGAGTTGTGTGTCGGTGATACACGACCAGTCTTGCCCACTTCTCCTGTTCATCTCTAACCGCCCATGACTTCCTAACACGTTCTTGTGATGGCGCGTTGCACGCTACGCACGCCGTAAACCGCCGCACCAATACCAAAGATGTATCCCCGTTTGTGACATGATTGATGTCTGGAATGTGGATCGTGGATCCACGAAAGATAGCATGTAATCTTTGAATTGAATAATCTGCGTTATTCGGAAGTCGATACTTGTGAAGTATCGTGTGTATTTTATGCAGTACCGCATTGTGGTGTGGTAAGGTGATGGGTAATGACGCCATCGACCAATTGACTCGACCAGGGTTGTATAACCAAGTGGTGAAGTTGGACGGATGAGATGAGCTTTGAGACACTCATCTGCGACCGTTAATGAATATTAGGTTTTTTGAAGAGGTGCGCAAGCATCACTCTCAGCCTTGGTCGAAACCAAGCATGGGAAGGATTTTGAGAGGACCGACCATACATGCGTGTTGACGGCATGATGGTGTAGGTGCTCGTATTCCGTTCCCTCACGAAAGCGCGATCTCGGGGCCACTCAATTTGACCGGCAAAGAGGAGTGGTCGAGATCGATTTTGCGATAAGAGTTTGATACCGCAAGAAGCCGCGCGCCATACTCTTTTCCGGCTGCGTTTTCCAAGACGACCTAGCTTGGTCGGTCTTGGCCGGTTGGTTTAGCGTGAAGATGGTAGGCTGATGTTCACGCCCATGTCTCCCGTCCCATGAAAACGTGATCCAAGCCACCCAATTCGTCCGGTGAAGTTGAGTGGTCGAGATCGATTTGCAATTTGGGAAGTGTAACCACGCATGTTTGAGCGGGCGTTTTGGATTGGACAGGCATGATATGCCTTGGCCGACCGCATGAAGAGGTAGATGGGCCCACGGTGGTCATGCTGGTATGACCGGACCTGCTTAATCTAATCTGTGACCCTCCATTCGTGCCGGAGAAGATGGACGCGCGTGATGGCTTGAACCCTAATTTTGGCTTTCAAAGCCGCGCGACCATGCTATTTCAGAGTGACGAATGTGTTGTAACCAACCATGGTTGGTTTTGACCGATTGGTCAAGTGTGTAGGCGGTCACATGGTGATTGTGTCGACATGCTCCGGGCCCTTTGAGTCTACATCTACACCCTCCATCTATACCTGCGAAGATGGATGGTTAAGACCGTTTTGCGGCACATGTAATATGCCGCAAACCCTAATTTAGGGTTTTCCGCCCATAATGCTTGGTATGGACGGTTTCTTGGCAAGCAAAGGCCAATGGTCGACCATGCGGGGTCGGCCGTGTGTATTCCATACCTGCTTGGGGGTGATGGAATTGATCTGGGGTCATCCAATCATGCTTGTGGAGTTGGATGACTGCGATCAGATCATATCCGGACTGATGTGGTCAGTGCTAGGATGCTCAATCGGGCTAGTATAACACACCGAGAGGGGCTCAATCGGGCTAGTATAACACACCGAGAGGGCTCGGGCTAGTATAACACACCGAGAATCGGCTTGTACGGGTATTTCGTACATGGTTTCATTATAGTGCTTGGAGGTTCGTGTTACTCGTAAGAGTAACACTCACCGTCATGCCACACCGATAATGATTCATTATAGTGCTTGGAGGTTCGTGTTACTCGTAAGAGTAACACTCGAGTCGTCATGCCACACCGATAATGAGTACTGGAAATACAAGGCTGATATGAAATTCACAGAAGGGATTGTTGCTACATGCTCCAACCTCGGGAGGAATTTCATGTATTCACTGAATGGGATTGTTGCTACATGCTCCATTCTTGGTGAATTAAGTGAGGAGTATCCGTCACTTATAAATGGCTTTATCTTTTACAAGATGTCAGCGCATGATTTTTTGGTTTTTTTACAAATTTAACCTTAAACGAAAATCCACCATCAACATTAAGTCCCCTGCCTAGCACATAATGGTTACACTATTGTGTGGTAGGCATGAGATGGTGACATACTGAAATGACCAAGCTAGAGTGAATACATATTTACCAGTGTGCTTCACATTGTCGCGTTTCTCGGAACTGGTTGGTCTTGATTAGGGATGCGAAGGAAGCAGGACTTGCTCTGGTGAGTCACTTTGGTTTCTCTTGCACACGTCTGAGCTCGGCCGCTCCTTCAGGTGTACTTCTTTCATCACATACGGCTTTCCTCAGGTATATCTGATAAGCCTCGTCGATTGTTATCCCGAATTAGCAGCCTTTATAGGTGGTAAGTAAAGACTTCTTTTCCTTCTGGGATTCTGTCGACTTGTGAGATTATAAAGAATCATCTCACGTGGTCGTTCATTCCATATCTCAGGTACTGCTCTGGTTTTCTGATTAACTGATCGATAGATTTGATGATCCTCTTTTTTTTTTTTTTTTTTTTTGTGTGCTCATAACCTCCTCTCCTCTGCAGATTATCATGGAAGCGGTGGACGCTCATTCTGTTGCTTCTCCAGAAAGGAGTTTTGAAGTTGACAAGCCTGAAAACCATGCGCACGGAGAAGTGATGGCTAAGATCGATCTTCCTCTTCGCGAAGTCGGCCGTGCTATACAGGGGATGTCTATCTCCCACCTTCGTATTGTCAGAGGACGTATCTGTGCACTTTCAGCTGCAATTGACATGGAGGAGCGGTGGAGGCGCGAGGAAACGTTGCAGACGCTAGTAAGCGCAAGGGCGGAGAGATTTGCAGCGCGGTTGAAGAGGCGGAGAGTCGAGCATAAGCGACCACCGAATGAAGACAAGTGTGATTACCCGATCCAGGACGGCGTGATAATCCTTGATTCTGATACAGACGAACCTGAACATTCGAAGGCAATTTGCGTGGCCCCTGGTGTTGCTATGCCCTTTGATGCTCCTGCTGATGATGTTAGGATGGAGCGTGATGCTGCGGAGATGCCTGATGCAGAAACTGAAGGAGATTCGAAGGGAGGCGCATCAACAGGTGATGGAGCAGAATCTGACAGTGATGCAGGCGAGGCTGACTCTCTTGGCGATTAGAATTTTCCTTCTTTCTTTTCCAAGCATGTTCCGTACATTTGAATATCTCCCTTGTACTCAGTGGCGGCTGAGTTCAAGTTTTCTTTCGTTTCATTGTTTGAACAAAAGTCTTTTTTTTTTTTTTTATAATCCTTTTGTCGAAACTGGAATTGAAACTCTTTAGGTGCTAGAGTGTGCCTTCACACGTAATTCTTAATGGTAAAAGAAATAATATTATAGCGGAATACCCACAGACCTGTACTCTTGATGCAAGATCTTCCTGGCTTTGCTGGGGCAGATGGCTCAAATCACTTCTTGCGCACACGTTCTATTCCCTTCTTCCCGAGAAATGTTTGCTTAGGGTTTCCTTTCTTGCTCCAGTTGATTTAGGCTGACTCAGGACTTTGTGTCTTTAGGAGTGGAGAGGTTCTCAGATGAAAAATGATGCTTTAATTGAAAATTGAAAATTGAAACCCTAACTATGAATGCAAGTATTGCAATCATTTTCTGGAGGAATTACAAGCATGACATGAAACTGCAAAAGGAAACACGCTGGAAAAAATAGCACAGCATTGGAAAGCGGTAGCACAGTATCTTAAGTTCGGTAAGGTTTGAGCCATCGTGAGTGAATTGTTATGCCCTCCAGGTTATCAGCGTTGATGAGCTTGCAGTAGCCACCTAGGATAACATCTGCTACCAGGTACGGTTCATCTTCTCTTTTGGTGGGTGAGTCAGGTGGAGTGGTCATCTTCACCGTCATGCTTCCAACATTGAACGTAGTCGTCTTCGTCACCAGGTCTCCAATTCCGAATGGGTTTGAGCGTGCAGACACTTGGACCTTGGCCTTGTTGTCTTTGACCAAGACAGCCTCTATGCTCTTGATAAAACGTTTGAAAGGGCCGGCTTCCCATTCACATCTCCTAGCCGGGGTTGGTTTGTCGGTTGGAGCCAGTCCCCAGAACTTGTCAGAATGAGGGGCGGTAGTTTGCAAGGAGAGTTGTGTGATGAGACTTACTTGAGACCGGAACCTTTCAGTGTATGCCGAATGTGCTCTCTCCGGGAAGTTGTGTCATATTGGCAAGTTGTTGGTGCGCAAAATGACGTCATCGGGTAGTCCAGAAAGGCGTGTTGGAGACTCTTTCTGTATCGAAACCGGTAGAGGACAGACTTCCAAAGATGGCTTTGTTGTCATGCATCCAAGAGCGCCCTAGGATCATGTCGTAGTTGGGATGATCTTTGACTACATAGAACTTTGCTTGTGTTGAGGCATCTCCCAATTTGACTTCAAGGTCGATGTATCCATATGAATCTCTGAGTTCTCCTCCTGAATCCCTGACCACAGTTGGATGACAAGTAGCTTCTTGCTTTGAGATCTTTGCCGCTCTCAAGGTCTTGACAGTAATGATGTTAAATTCTGAAGCCGTATCGATCAATGCGTTATCAAACTCAACGTTTCTCAAACGAGTGACGGTTAGAGTCCCCGATTTCGTTGCTCATGTCTTTCAGAAAGATGGGGGTTCCTGGACTGCTACTGGATGCAAACGCCTCCCTGACACAACGTGGTTGAGGGCCGTGAACATGTCTTGACGCTGTCCTTTGGAGAAATATAAGATTTCACACATGTGCTCCATCATAGATTGCACGGTCTTGCGAACAGAGTCCCCAGAAATCATGCAGTTCCTGATAGGTAGAGGATCTCTATGAACACCTTCGTTTCCAAGCTGGAGTTCCCCTGTCTCTACCTTTTCCCTGAATATTTGTTTCAACCTGTTGCAATCTTTGGTTGGATGATGGACGAACCTGTGGTAGCAACAGTATCTGGGATCTTCCATCTCTTCCTCGGTTGGAGGACGCCTGATAGGGGGCAGCTTTACGGCGTCGTCTTGGATCCACGCTTCCAGGAGCTCTATCACTTCATTCATGGGAAAAGGAAAACCTGTGTCTTTGGCGTTTTGTGCAGGAGTTTTGTCTGTTCCTTTTCGAGACGAAGTCTTGTGTGCCGGGAATGTTCGCTTTGTTTGTGGCTCTGTCACTGAAGCTTTCCTTTTCTCTCCTCCGCCCACCACGCTTACAGAAGGACCGGTATTGTATTGCTTGTTCGTGAGACGCCTACTTCCTCGACTTTCACGGGAATCTTCACTCCGAACAACTCAGGTTCTTTCTAGCAGCGCCGGTGCAGTTGTTGCTGAGCGTTTTGCAGCTTCGTGGAGTTCAGAGAACGTTTGAAAGCCCAGATTCTCTAACAGAGCGCGGTATATGGGTATCATCCCATTGATGCATGATTCCACCAATTGCCGTTCGGTGACATTTGGGTCGTGACAATCCAGAGCTTGGGTCCTGAATCTTTTAACGAAGTCGTTGGGATGCTCATTGTTCCGCCTGGAGAATTCTTCCTGTGTCTGAAAACGTGATTTGTTCGACACGAAGAAATACTTCGTAGAAAGCACTCGACCATCTCGCTCCAATTGGATATGTTGTTAGGCGCAATGTTATTGTACTGTGTATGCCCTCCCGTAAGTGATTTTGAGAATTCTTTTAGGCGTAAAACATGATTGTATTCATGTTCCCCCAAGGCTTCCAAGAATCGAGAAATGTGTTCACGAGCATTACCAGTTCCGTCGTAGAGGGAGAACTGGGGAGAGGTGTAACCTCTTGGAAGAGGGATTCGCTGCATATCTTGAGGGTATGGCGGTTGGTGTTGGTGCGCATCAGTCAGATTTCCTTTGCTTCGGCTCTGGAGGAGTCGTTCCAGATACTCACGTGTGATGAAGTTGGGTGGCCGGTCCCTTTCTCTTGAGCATTCAGGGGCAGCACGAGCTTCTTCGCTCATGTGGGTCCGAGTGGAAACGCCTGCTCCGGGTGAGTTGAAGGCATCTCTTGTTGTCTCCAAAGATTGACATGAATCCTGTGGCAATCGTTCAGTCAAGGTCTTGAGGAAAGTGAGTACCTCTTTCTGAGTTGCGGCCATATCTGTTTGAGTCTTGGCAAGGACTTCTTGTTTCTCCATCAAGTCGGCAATGGTAATGGACGGTGGTCCTCCTCTTGTGCCTCCTGTTCCTCGTCCTGATGAAGGGGTGAACGTCGTTGCTCTGGTGATCACTGGGGGCGTTACGCTTGAGGAGATACCAGGATTTGCGGCTGCTCTGGCTCTGGTGATGGGAGGCGTTACACCTACCGGAATATCTCCTGCTCCGCTAGTGTTGGTGATAGAAGTGACAGCTCCACGAGATGTATTGACTGCTGTAGCTCCACTGACGGGTACATCAACACCGGGAGTGTTATCCATGCTGGCTCCATCAGAATTGATTGCTGATCCGGACCTCAGTTCCACCATCTTTGAATGAATTGCTGATTGAATTGGTTCTAAGATCTACCCTTTTGAAATTGATGAAATTGAATTGAATTTCAAAGAAATTGACTTTACAACCGAGAGATTAATCTCCCACTGTGGTCGCCAATTGTTGATGGGTGAAAACTACTCCTGCAGAATTTGGTAATTTGGGGTGTGGATGAGGAATGAATTTAAACCTTTAAACAAATGCACTGCGCGGTGAGTGCTTGTAGATTCGAGAGATCAATGCGTGCAAGTCCAGCCTAAACCAAGAAATGGCTGTTCCAGACTTGTTTCGGTCACAAAGTGAAGGAGATGGGGTTGATCTTAGGGAGGGAAGCGAAGAAGGTGTTGAGATTGTGAAGGTGTTGGCTTGCTTATGACTTGTAATAGAAAGGTGAGCAGGCTTGCGGTTGATGCAAGTGGCTCGGGTGTTTGAATACGATTTTTTGTATTAACACTTGATTTTCTGTCTCGTCTGAACTTGTGTTGTTCTGTCCCCTTTTTGAAATAGGCGGAGAACCTATTTATACAAGTCATTGAGCCTCATTCACGTTTCTCGTGGGAAGTGGAGGTAGTGGAATGATGGAGTAGTGGAGTTGTGTGTCGGTGATACACGACCAGTCTTGCCCACTTCTCCTGTTCATCTCTAACCGCCCATGACTTCCTAACACGTTCTTGTGATGGCGCGTTGCACGCTGCACGCTGTAAACCGCTGCACCAATACCCCAGCATGTATCCCCCAGTTTGTGACATGATTGATGTCTGGAATGTGGATCGTGGATCCACGAAAGATAGCATGTAATGCTGAATTGAATAATTGCGTTATTCGAGTAAGTCGATACTTGTGAAGTATCGTGTGTATTTTATGCAGGTACTGCATTGTGGTGTGGTAAGGTGATGGGTAATGACGCCATCGACCAATTGACTTCGACCAGGGTTGTATAACCAAGTCTGGTGAAGTTGGACGGATGAGATGAGCTTTGAGACACTCATCTCGCACCGTTAATGAATATTAGGTTTTTGAAGAGGTGCGCAAGCATCACTCTCGCCTTGGTCGAAACCAAGCATGGGAAGGATTTTGAGAGGACCGACCATACATGCGTGTCGACGGCATGATGGTGTAGGTGCTCGTATTCCGTTCCCTCACGAAAGCGCGATCTGGGCCACTCAATTTGACCGGCAAAGAGGAGTGGTCGAGATCGATTTTGCGATAAGAGTTTGATACCGCAAGAAGCCGCGCGCCATACTCTTTCCGGCGCGTTTTCCAAGACGACCTAGCTTGGTCGGTCTTGGCCGGTTGGTTTGGCGTGAAGATGGTAGGCTGATGTTCACGCCCATGTCTCCCCGTCCCATGAAAACGTGATCCAAGCCACCCAATTCGTCCGGTGAAGTTGAGTGGTCGAGATCGATTTGCAATTTGGGAAGTGTAACCACGCATGTTTGAGCGGGCGTTTTGGATTGGCTGGCATGATATGCCTTGGCCGACCGCATGAAGAGGTAGATGGGCCCACGGTGGTCATGCGGGTATGACCGGACCTGCTTAATCTAATCTCAGTGACCCTCCATTCGTGCCGGAGAAGATGGACGCGCGTGGTGGCTTGAACCCTAATTTTGGCTTTCAAAGCCGCGCGACCATGCTATTTCAAAGCGGACGAATGTGTTGTAACCAACCATGGTTGGTTTTGACCGATTGGTCAAGTGTGTAGGCGGTCACATGGTGATTGTGTCGACATGCTCCGGGCCTTTTGAGTCTACATCTACACCCTCCATCTATACTGCGAAGATGGATGGTTAAGACCGCTTTGCGGCACATGTAATATGCCGCAAACCCTAATTTAGGGTTTTCCGCCCATAATGCTTGGTATGGACGGTTTCTTGGCAAGCAAAGGCCAATGGTCGACCATGCGGGGTCGGCTGTGTGTATTCCATACCTGCTTGGGGGTGATGGAATTGATCTGGGGTCATCCAATCATGCTTGTGGAGTTGGATGACTGCGATCAGATCATATCCGGACTGATGTGGTCGTGTGGATGCTCAATCGGGCTAGTATAACACACCGAGAGGGGCTCAATCGGGCTAGTATAACACACCGAGAGGGCTCGGGCTAGTATAACACACCGAGAATCACCTGACGGGTATTTCGTACATGGTTTCATTATAGTGCTTGAGGTTCGTGTTACTCAGAAGAGTAACACTACCGTCATGCCACACTGATAATAATTCATTATAGTGCTTGGAGGTTCGTGTTACTCGTAAGAGTAACACTCAGTCATCATGCCACACCGATAATGAGTACCGGAAATACAAGGCTGATATGAAATTCTGGGGAAGGGATTGTTGCTACATGCTCCAACCTGGAGGAATTTCATGTATTCACGAGAATGGGATTGTTGCTACATGCTCCATTCTTGGTGAATTAAGTGAGGAGTATCCGTCACTTATAAATGGCTTTATCTTTTACAAGATGTCAGCGCATGATTTTCTGGTTTTTTACAAATTTAACCTTAAACGAAAATCCACCATCAACATTAAGTCCCCTGCCTAGCACATAATGGTTACACTATTGTGTGGTAGGCATGAGATGGTGACATACTGAAATGACCAAGCTAGAGTGAATACATATTTACCGGGTGGCTTCACATTGTCAGGCGTTTCCCTGGAACTGGTTGGTCTTGATTAGGGATGCGAAGGAAGCAGGACTTGCTCTGGTGAGTCACTTTGGTTTCTCTTGCACATGTCTGAGCTCGGCCGCTCCTTCAGGTGTACTTCTTTCATCACATACGGCTTTCCTCAGGTATATCTGATAAGCCTCGTCGATTGTTATCCCGAATTAGCAGCCTTCATAGGTGGTAAGTAAAGACTTCTTTTTCCTTCCGGGATTACGTCGACTTGTGAGATTATAAAGAATCATCTCACGTGGTCGTTCATTCCATATCTCGAAGTCTTGCTCCGATTTTCTGATTAACTGATCGATAGATTTGATGATCCTCTTTTTTTTTTTTTTTTTTTTGTGTGCTCATAACCTCCTCTCCTCTGCAGATTATCATGGAAGCGGTGGACGCTCATTCTGTTGCTTCTCCAGAAAGGAGTTTTGAAGTTGACAAGCCTGAAAACCATGCGCACGGAGAAGTGATGGCTAAGATCGATCTTCCTCTTCGCGAAGTCGGCCGTGCTATACTGAGGGATGTCTATCTCCCACCTTCGTATTGTCAGAGGACGTATCTGTGCACTTTCACTGCTGCAATTGACATGGAGGAGCGGTGGAGGCGCGAGGAAACGTTGCAGACGCTAGTAAGCGCAAGGGCGGAGAGATTTGCAAACATGTTGAAGAGAGGCGGAGAGTCGAGCATAAGCGACCACCGAATGAAGACAAGTGTGATTACCCGATCCAGGACGGCGTGATAATCCTTGATTCCGATACAGACGAACCCGAACATTCGAAGGCAATTTGCGTGGCCCCTGGTGTTGCTATGCCCTTTGATGCTCCTCGCCGATGATGTTAGGATGGAGCGTGATGTCGCGGAGATGCCCGATGCGTAAACCGAAGGAGATTCGAAGGAGGCGCATCAACAGTGATGGAGCAGAATCTGACAGTGATGCAGGCGAGGCTGACTCTCTTGGCGATTAGAATTTTCCTTCTTTCTTTTCCAAGCATGTTCCGTACATTTGAATATCTCCCTTGTACTCAGTGGCAGCTGAGTTCAAGTTTTCTTTCGTTTCATTGTTTGAACAAAAGTCTTTTTTTTTTTTTTTTTTTTTATAATCCTTTTGTCGAAACGGAATTGAAACTCTTTAGGTGCTAGAGTGTGTCTTCACACGTAATTCTTAATGGTAAAAGAAATAATATTATAGCGGAATACCCACAGACTGTACTCTTGATGCAAGATCTTCCCGGCTTTGTTTGGGGCAGATGGCTCAAATCACTTCTTGCGCACACGTTCTATTCCCTTCTTCCCGAGAAATGTTTGCTTAGGGTTTCCTTTCTTGCTCCAGTTGATTTAGGCTGACTCGGGACTTTGTGTCTTTAGGAGTGTAGAGGTTCTCGGATGAAAAATGATGCTTTAATTGAAAATTGAAAATTGAAACCCTAACTATGAATGCAAGTATTGCAATCATTTTTGGAGGAATTACAAGCATGACATGAAATCGCAAAAGGAAACACGCTGGAAAAAATAGCACAAGCGTTTTAAAGTGTGGAGAATGTTGAAAGCGGAGCACAAGTATCTTAAGTTCGGTAAGGTTTGAGCCATCGTGAGTGAATTGTTATGCCCTCCAGGTTATCGGCGTTGATGAGCTTGCAGAGTAGCCACCTAGGATAACATCTGCTACCAGGTACGGTTCATCTTCTCTTTTGGTGGGTGAGTCAGGTAGAGTGGTCATCTTCACCGTCATGCTTCCAACATTGAACGTAGTCGTCTTCGTCACCGTGTCTCCAATTCCGAATGGGTTTGAGCGTGCGAGACACTTGGACCTTGGCCTTGTTGTCTTTGACCAAGATAGCCTCTATGCTCTTGATAAAACGTTTGAAAGGGCCGGCTTCCCATTCACATCTCCTAGCCGGGGTTGGTTTGTCGGTTGGAGCCAGTCCCCAGAACTTGTCGAATGAGGGCGGTAGTTTGCAAGGAGAGTTGTGTGATGAGACTTACTTGAGACCGGAACCTTTCAGTGTATGCCGACAGGCTCTCTCAAAGGAAGTTGTATCATATTGGCAAGTTCTTTGGTGCGCGTGGACGATCATCGAGTAGTCCAGCGGGCGTGTTGGAGACTCTTTCAGGTATCGAAACCGGTAGAGGACAAACTTCCAGTATGGCTTTGTTGTCATGCATCCAAGAGCGCCCTAGGATCATGTCGTAGTTGGGATGATCTTTGACTACATAGAACTTTGCTTGTGTTGAGGCATCTCCAAATTTGACTTCAAGGTCGATGTATCCATATGAATCTCTGAGTTCTCCTCCGAATCCCCGACCACAGTTGGATGATAAGTAGCTTCTTGCTTTGAGATCTTTGCCGCTCTCAAGGTCTTGACAGTAATGATGTTAAATTCTGAAGCCGTATCGATCAATGCGTTATCAAACTCAACGTTTCTCAAACGAGTGACGGTTAGGAGTCCCCAGTTTCGTTGCTCATGTCTTTCGGGGAAAGATCAGGGTTCTGGATCTCGCTAGGATGCAAACGCCTCCACGACACAACGTGGTTGAGGGCCGTGAACATGTCTTGACGCTGTCCTTTGGAGAAATATAAGATTTCACACATGTGCTCCATCATAGATTGCACGGTCTTGCGTAACAGAGTCCCCAGAAATCATGCGGTTCGATAGGTAGAGGATCTCTATGAACACCTTCGTTTCGAGCCGGAGTTCCCCTGTCTCTACCTTTTCCCCGAATATTTGTTTCAACTGTTGCAATCTTTGGTTGGATGATGGACGAACCTGTGGTAGCAACAGTATCTGGGATCTTCCATCTCTTCCTCGGTTGGAGGACGCCTTTGATAGAGGGCGGCTTTACGGCGTCGTCTTGGATCCACGCCAGGAGCTCTATCACTTCATTCATGGGAAAAGGAAAACCTGTGTCTTTGGCGTTTTGTGCGGGAGTTTTGTCTGTTCCTTTTCGAGACGAAGTCTTGTGTGCCGGAATGTTCGCTTTGTTTGTGGCTCATCACTTTGAAGCTTTCCTTTTCTCTCCTCCGCCCACCACGCTTCTGAAGGACCGGTATTGTATTGCTTGTTCGTGAGACGCCTACTTCCTCGACTTTCACGGGAATCTTCACTCCGAACAACTCTGGTTCTTTCTAGCAGGCCGGTGCGATTGTTCTTGAGCGTTTTGCGGCCGTGGAGTTCAGAGAACGTTTGAAAGCCCAGAGTCTCTAACAAGCGCGGTATATGGGTATCATCCCATTGATGCATGATTCCACCAATTGCCGTTCGGTGACATTTGGGTCGTGACAATCCATTGCTTGGGTCTGAATCTTTTAACGAAGTCGTTGGGATGCTCATTGTTATTTGGAGAATTCTTCCCAGTGTCCAAAACGTGATTTGTTCGGACACGAAGAAATACTTCTGAGAAAGCACCGACCATCTCGCTCCAATTGGATATCTTGTTAGGCGCAATGTTATTGTACCAGGTGTATGCCCTCCCACGTAAGTGATTTTGAGAATTCTTTTAGGCGTAAAACATGATTGTATTCATGTTCCCCCAAGGCTTCCAAGAATCGAGAAATGTGTTCACGAGCATTACCAGTTCCGTCGTAGAGGGAGAACTGGGAGAGGTGTAACCTCTTGGAAGAGGGATTCACGCATATCTTGAGGGTATGGCGGTTGGTGTTGGTGCGCATCGGTCGATTTCCTTTGCTTCGGCTGAGGAGTCGTTCCAGGATCCTCACGTGTGATGAAGTTGGGTGGCGGTCCCTTTCTCTTGAGCATTCAGGGGCGGCACGAGCTTCTTCGCTCATGTGGGTCCGAGTGGAAACGCCTGCCGGGTGAGTTGAAGGCATCTCTTGTTGTCTCCAAAGATTGACATGAATCTGCGGCAATCGTTCAGTCAAGGTCTTGAGGAAAGTGAGTACCTCTTTCTGAGTTGCGGCCATATCTGTTTGAGTCTTGGCAAGGACTTCTTGTTTCTCCATCAAGTCGGCAATGGTAATGGACGGTGGTCCTCCTCTTGTGCCTCCTGCTCCTCGTCCTAATGAAGGGGTGAACGTCGTTGCTCTGGTGATCACTGGGGCGTTGCAGCTTGAGGAGATACAGTGGATTTGCGGGCTGGCTCTGGCTCAGTGACGGAGGCGTTACACCTACAGGAATATCTCCTGCTCCGCTAGTGTTGGTGATAAGTGGCGACTCCACGAGATGTATTGACTCGTCTTGTAGCTCCACCGACGGGTACATCAACACCGGGAGTGTTATCCATGCCGGCTCCATCAGAATTGATTGCTGATCCGGACCTCAGTTCCACCATCTTTGAATGAATTGCTGATTGAATTGGTTCTAAGATCTACCCTTTTGAAATTGATGAAATTGAATTGAATTTCGAAGAAATTGACTTTACAACCGAGAGATTAATCTCCCACTTGTGGTCGCCAATTGTTGATGGGTGAAAACTACTCTATGAGAATTTGGTAATTTGGGGTGTGGATGAGGAATGAATTTAAACCTTTAAACAAATGCCTAATCGCGGTGAGTGCTTGTAGATTCGAGAGATCAATCTGTGCAAGTCGACCTAAACCAAGAAATGGCCGTTCCAGACTTGTTTCGGTCACAAAGTGAAGGAGATGGGGTTGATCTTAGGGAGGGAAGCGAAGAAGGTGTTGAGATTGTGAAGGTGTTGGCTTGCTTATGACTTATAACAGAAAGGTGAGCAGGCTTGCGGTTGATGCAAGCAGGCTCTGGGTGTTTGAATACGATTTTTTGTATTAACACTTGATTTTCTGTCTCGTCTGAACTTGTGTTGTTCTGTCCCCCTTTTTGAAATAGGGCGGAGAACCTATTTATACAAGTCATTGAGCCTCATTCACGTTTCTCGTGGGAAGTGGAGGTAGTGGAATGATGGAGTAGTGGAGTTGTGTGTCGGTGATACACGACCAGTCTTGCCCACTTCTCCTGTTCATCTCTAACCGCCCATGACTTCCTAACACGTTCTTGTGATGGCGCGTTGCCGCACTGCAGAATAAACCGCCAGACCAATACCCCGACATGTATCCCCAGATTTGTGACATGATTGACAACGGAATGTGGATCGTGGATCCACGAAAGATAGCATGTAATGCTTGAATTGAATAAACTGCGTTATTGAAGTCGATACTTGTGAAGTATCGTGTGTATTTTATGCAGTGTGCATTGTGGTGTGGTAAGGTGATGGGTAATGACGCCTTGCCGACCAATTGACTCGACCGAGGTTGTATAACCAAGTGGTGAAGTTGGACGGATGAGATGAGCTTTGAGACACTCATCTGCGGCCGTTAATGAATATTAGGGTTTTTGAAGAGGTGCGCAAGCATCACTCTCCAGCTTGGTCGAAACCAAGCATGGGAAGGATTTTGAGAGGACCGACCATACATGCGTGTTGACGGCATGATGGTGTAGAGTGCGTATTCCGTTCCCTCACGAAAGCGCGATCTCGGGCCACTCAATTTGACCGGCAAAGAGGAGTGGTCGAGATCGATTTTGCGATAAGAGTTTGATACCGCAAGAAGCGCGCGCCACACTCTTTTCAGCGCGTTTTCCAAGACGACCTAGCTTGGTCGGTCTTGGCAGTTGGTTTGGCGTGAAGATGGTAGGCGATGTTCACGCCCATGTCTCGTCCCATGAAAACGTGATCCAAGCCACCCAATTCGTCCGGTGAAGTTGAGTGGTCGAGATCGATTTGCAATTTGGGAAGTGTAACCACGCATGTTTGAGCGGGCGTTTGGATTGGCAGTGCATGATATGCCTTGGCCGACCGCATGAAGAGGTAGATGGGCCCACGGTGGTCATCTTTGGTATGGCCGGACACCTTAATCTAATCTGTGACCCTCCATTCGTGCCGGAGAAGATGGACGCGCGTGATGGCTTGAACCCTAATTTTGGCTTTGGCGGCACGACCATGCTATTTCGGGCGGACGAATGTGTTGTAACCAACCATGGTTGGTTTTGACCGATTGGTCAAGTGTGTAGGCGGTCACATGGTGATTGTGTCGACATGCTCCGGGCCCTTTGAGTCTACATCTACACCCTCCATCTATACCTGCGAAGATGGATGGTTAAGGCCGTTTTGCGGCACATGTAATATGCCGCAAACCCTAATTTAGGGTTTTCGCCCATAATGCTTGGTATGGACGGTTTCTTGGCAAGCAAAGGCCAATGGTCGACCATGCGGGGTCGGATGTGTATTCCATACTGCTTGGGGTGATGGAATTGATCCGGGGTCATCCAATCATGCTTGTGGAGTTGGATGATTGCGATCGAATCATATCCCGGACTGATGTGGTCGTCTTAGGATGCTCAATCGCGCTAGTATACCCCACCGAGAGGGGCTCAATCGGGCTAGTATAACACACCGAGAGGGCTCGGGCTAGTATAACACCGAGAATCGGCACATGACGGGTATTTCGTACATGGTTTCATTATAGTGCTTGGAGGTTCGTGTTACTCTGTAAGAGTAACACTCGATCGTCATGCCACATCGATAATGATTCATTATAGTGCTTGGAGGTTCGTGTTACTCAGAAGAGTAACACTCGATCGTCATGCCACACCGATAATGAGTCTTTGGAAATACAAGGCTGATATGAAATTCACGGGGAAGGGATTGTTGCTACATGCTCCAACCTGGAGGAATTTCATGTATTCTGAGAATGGGATTGTTGCTACATGCTCCATTCTTGGTGAATTAAGTGAGGAGTATCCGTCACTTATAAACGGCTTTATCTTTTACAAGATGTCAGCGCATGATTTTCTGGTTTTTTTACAAATTTAACCTTAAACGAAAATCCACCATCAACAACTAGCGGGGCTTTCTATCTAGGAGAATTAATTATCTGAGGGTTGAGCAATATGAACTTGCTGGAGTGTCATATTCCTCTTGTATAGTCAGGGGAAACATGGTTGCATCCTGAAGACGTTATTGCTCTATACTAGCAGACATGCTGTCTAGGAGCCGTCCAATCTTGCGATTCTATACAGTATGAGATGTGCCGTGGTCTCAGCTAGGAGACTACACATCTACATCTTCTCTGAGAGGCTTTCTCGATCAGAGGTTTTATGGCATGAGCTTTCACGCTTAGAGACATGAGTCTCAATACTCATTCGATTGCTAGATCCGGAGTAATTACTGAAATTGCTCAGTATTCATGAGATGTGCCGTGGCCTCAGCTGGGAGACTACATATCTACACATACTCTGAGAGACAGCCTTCTCAGTCAGAGATTTATGGCATGAGCTTTCATGCTTTAATGAGAGACATGGGCCTCAATACTCATCCGATTGCTGGATCCGGAGTAATTACTGAAATTGCTCAGTATTCATGAGATGTGCCATGGCCTCAGTTGGGAGACTACACATCTACACATACTCACGAGAGACTGACCTTCTCGATCGAGAGATTTATGGCATGAGCTTTCATGCTTTAATGAGAGACATGGGCCTCAATACTCATTCGATTGCCGGATCCGGAGTATAGTTTTACAATTTTACCCTTTATCGAAAGTCCACCATCTACATTAAGTCCCCTTCTTAGTGAGGAACAGTCATGTTCCTCGATCAAAGATTGAATGGTGATTTTCAGGTACAAACAGAAATAAGTAATTGAACTTAGTCATAAGATAAGACATTACCGGATTTCGACTGAATGAGCAAACCATGGTTTGAGTGGGAACCCCAGTGGAATAATAAAGCATCATCCAGTGAGAAAAAATTGGTGTAGAACTGCTGATTCGATGGTGGAACCTTGGTCGGTCTAGGATTTACGGGCCGGGCCCAAAGAGGAAATCCTTATGGAATTAGGTTTTGGAAATACAATTAGGTATAAAAGGAATTAATTCCTCCCCTTTTTTTTATTATTCCCACACGACCACCATCTTTTTCATCCTTCCATCACCTTCACGTCCGAGCATCAGGAGAAGCAGGAAAAAATCGCCGGAGCTCCCACCCGCCGGCGTCGTCCGTTCACCGTCCGGCCAAATTCCGGCCGGCACCGACCATGTACGCAAATTTTTTTTTTCTTTTGCTTATTTCATGAGTTGTTCATGTTGAAATTCTATACATGTGTATATATTAGTGTGAGTTTTGTAGAAAAACCCTTATTTTATTGTAGGATCAGAATATCGCGACATCAATACTTCGCGAGATTAATAAATACCACATCACGAAGGAGTCGCGGGAAGTAAAATAAATGACGCAATGGATGACGACAGCCAGAACACGAGGAAGATGTGAAAATCTGGCGAAGGTTAAGAGTTTCGCGAGGACGAACACTTATACACTTGCGACACTTCGCAAGATATTCTCGAAAATAAAGGACAGCTTAGCTGTCATCCATTGTATACTACCCTATATAAAGGATTGAGTCAGTCTGTTGAGGGGGGGGTTCTTTTTGAATTGTGAAGCAAGTCATTAGGAGAGAGAAAGTTAAGAGTGGTTGTAATTTCTTTGGCTCTGTTCTATTTGTCTTTGTAAACACTTCAAGAAAATAATCAATCAAATTCATAGTTATTCATATTCAAATGGATTAATTGTGTTGAATCTAATAAGGGGTGTAGTGTAGGAAATCATGCAACTACATATGCGCTATAAACAGGGACTGAGAAGAAGATCAACCTTGTGAATTGAAAGAATTAGGAGTAACGAGAAAGAAATTTTGAATAATTTTCAACAATTTACTAAAATTGAGAAATGGCTAGAAGAAGGAATGCATCAGAACAACCAACAATTGTGAGGAGAAGCGGGAGATTAATTTGGAGAAAGGAGAAATGAAGTAGGTGAACCATCAAGAATAAATGCAAGAGATAGAGAAGAAGGTCAAATTCAACCACCAATTCAACCAAAGACCGAATAGAGTAATAGATTATGATAGGGTGAGCGTGCATACATGGAGATCGATTCATGGAAGAAAGAGAAGTAGTGCAACAATTGGTAAATAATGGACAAGAGGAGAGAAATCGAGAAGAAATGGGAGAAACTTGACTCATAGAAATGAAGAAAACGTAGCATTAGAAACGTTGAGACAAACAATACATGAAGAAAGACGATTAGAAGCGGAAGAACGCGCAGATTTAACAAGGCAAAACCATGAGTTAAGAATGGAAAATATGAGGTTGCAGAATAGGAGGTCGAGAAGTAATACCAGATCAAGACCAGGATCGGTTAGAGGTGATAGGAGGAGAATGTTACCTGTAGAAAATGTTAATGAAGAAAATTTAGAAAAAGAGCTAAATCTCGGTGAAGGATCTCTTTGCGAAAGAAGGAAGTTGTGTGTATTCCACGTCCGAGAGATTTTACAGAGAATAACCAAAATAATGGAAATCAAGGAAATAGGTATGAGAATAATCCAATTGATGAAGAAAATCGGGAAGGAAGGAGGAAGAAGAATCTTTGCGTGGGAGAGAAACACAGAGGAAACAAAAGGAGATTGAAGATTACATCGAAAAGCATTATATTGAACAAGCGCGTCTAGCTTGCGAAAGGGAAAGATTGAGAGTACAAATGGAAGAACGAGAATTGGAGGAAACAATTGGCGAATAATCATGACAATCGAGAAAGAAGGCGCGAGCAAAGCTGCAACAATGGAAATATCAATGAAGAGTATGAAAGAATACAAAGGAGGCGATAGACAACCAAGAAGAGAAAATGATAGATACAATGGTGTGCGAATCCATGAACGAGATGGAGGAGAAAGTCGCAGAGAAAGAAGAGAAGAAAATCTTTGAACAAGAAAATCAAGATAGACATGAACGCAGAAGGAGAGAGGCAGAGCTAAAAAGACCAATAAATTCGAATCCACGATGTAAATGAACAAATCTTAAAAGAGTTGGCGAGAAATGAGAGGAATGATGAACAATAGAAGAGGAGGAGGAAGAAGACAATTAGATGAGGCAATTGAAGAAGCTGCGAAAAATCCCTTTACACTAGAGGTGCAGTTAGGAGGAATACCCCCAAAGTGCAATTTACCTGCATTAACCAAACATTTTCGATGGAACAACTTCGCAATACAACACATCAAAGCGTATGTAAGATGTATGTTACGGTGGGAAAATCATGACGCTATATTGTGCAAATATTTCGCATCAAGTTTAACAGGAGAAGCACTTGAAATGGTTTGAGGGTTTACCAAGAAACACCATCACGTCATGTAGGATCATAAT